>VOPJ01004584.1:103979-228979 GCA_014673585.1 Semibalanus balanoides
CCCAGGGCCTGGCGCGGTGTGGTGCTATACGGCACAGTCTAACTCCCAGGGCCTGGTGCGGTGTGGTGCTATGTGGGCAGTCTAACTCCCAGGGTCTGACGCGGTGTGGTGCTATGTGGGCAGTCTAACTCCCAGGGCCTGGGCCGGTCACGTTATTTTGGTACTTGAGACTAACATTTTTTAGGGGAAAACACAAAAACGTGATATTCCGTAGCATGAACACATAATAAAAATGTCTTTCATCTCAGACCAGCTCGCAGGAGCGTCGCCGATAACTTTTGCAGGGGGAGCGGCTTGAAATGACAAAAAATAAATATTCCTACATGTTGCATCCGTGTTTAAGCCCTTTGCAACATTTAAAGATAATTGTCGTGTTATAAAGTAGGTACTGACTTATTGGGCACCGCGAAGTGGCACAAAAAATTAAGGGTTTGCCTGATAAAACCCAGAAATATAGGCAGAGTCATATTTATGTAGAGGATTAGAGGCTACAAAATATGTTCATCATTCAATTAAGCGTTACGACGAGCAAAAGACAATGACGATGGCTTCGTTATGACGATGGCCACCGATGTAACGCCGCGAAGTGGCGTAAAATTTAAATTTTAGGTCGTAGAAAACGACATTTTCATATTGAAATCAGACCGTCATTGGAGCCAAGCCAAGTAACCCTGTTACTGGTTGCACAGTTTGGTATGATAAAGAATATTGAAAGGAATGTAGTTTTTATCCGCACATGAACCTCGAATAGTAAATCGCAATGACCGGTGAAAGTCAGCACTCAACAGTGCATATGATAATATCTGATAACTACCAGTTTACCTAGTATACACTAGTGCTAGCTCGTCCGTTCCACTGGGCGATCTATGTAAATGTTACAGGTCGTATGCAAAATCCGGGTGTTTGCAAACGCCCTGGGATGTCCTAGGGCGTTTGCAAACACTCTAAGGTGTTTGCAAACACCCTGGTCTGTCAGGGTGTTTGCAAACACCATAGGGCGTTTGTAACCGCCCTAGGGTGCATACAAATACCCTAGGGTGTTTAAAGCCAAAATTTAGTTTCTGCTGGCGAAGGGGATTCCAAGCAGTTATTCAGCCGCTGACCCGAACTGTCTAAATATGTGAACGTATATCCCCGTGCATAGAGCTGATGTACACTGCATAAAACACGTACCTTGTAGGCATCACAAGTCTGTGTTGTTACAAGGCGGTTGGAAACTGGCGCACTGCACAATATTTGTGATACACTTCCGATCAGGCAAGGCCTAGGCCACCCGTACTACCTTACTTACAGAGCGAGCGCGCCGGACATGTGTATCCGGGCAGTATCCCCGTTACGGATGATGGGGTTGTGATTAGTTGAACCCTTCGCGCCGGTCACCCAGTAGCTCATCGACCAATAAAAAACGAGATTTTCCCACTGACGTATTTGAATGTTGGGGTAGTTGAAGACAATTAAATTTGGGTTTTGGTAACACAGAAAATAATGCTCCTTGTGAAAGAATCATTTAAAAAAAAATTTTCCGATATGAGCCGTGTCCGACAAAAGACGTGCTTTAAACTCAAGTGAGCTATTACTGTAGCTTGTTCTGGCCAGGCAAAACAACTAAAGAATGCAGTGAGGTCGCAAGAAACCTAATCGTTTCAATAGATATTTGAGCATAGATAACGTAAGACCTACTGTTATTCTATGATATATAGGTCTACTATTATCTTGATATGAGGTATACATTCTTTTGAATGCTGACCCGCAGTTTATAAGCTGTTTTTTTCATAAATTTCCGTGCAGGGAGTAATTTTCTGAAAATGATTGAAGGCTCTAATGTTATACAATTATATATTTTTAATGTCATTTCTTAACCATGCCAACGCCAATAGGCCTAAATGTTAATTTGTAAAATTATTGGTAGTGCCCGGGCCTTAAAAAAGACACCTAGTGTTGCGTATTACTTTTCGGAAAATAAATTGGAAAATTGTATTCCACCGTTTCCTAACAAAGATTTGACGCATAAATAATTGCATTGTCAATCTAAATCGAAATCCTGTATCCGAGCGCTAATCGATTTATACGTTTCACCTTATAAGGCAAAAATATTCTACCAAAAACAAGATTTTCACTCACTTCATATGTGCGATTTTCTGAGGGGCTGTTAGAAAACGGTGGAAATAAGAGTTTCCATTCATTTTCCAAAATAATTCACAAATATGAAAAAGTTAATAAACTGGGTCTGAACTCAAAAGAATGTATACCACATATTTACTGAAAACGATCAGATATTGCGACCTCACTGCGTTCTTTGTTTTTTTTTTTACCTGGACAGAACAAGCTACAGTAATAGCTCAACTGGTTAACCCGCGCATCGCAGGGGGTTCGCGCCGAACACGAACTGCAGAGGGGTTGATTTCCGCACCCCGTTATACCTCGAAAACTACGCAACGTAGCGACAAAAGAAAAACGGCATTAAATAGCTCTGTACAAGCTCTATCGAAATTACTTAGTCTTTTCTTGGATCAGGTCGCAACTGAGGTCACAAGTGGTCATCAAAGGTAAGATTTTCATGTTTTATGACTCTTTTCCAGAAACCTCCGATTATCTCGGAAACTATGGTAGCTAGGAACAAATGACCAGAAAAGTAACCGAAAGCTCTTGAAAAATGCAACTGACGATTACTCCTCAAATTTCAGATAAATTTAATAGTTTATGCTCCAGAGTTCATGAAAGGTCAAAAAAACTATTTTTGGCAAAGCAGTTTTTGTGAATAGCATTTCATCTAACAAAGATGGGAAAATAGTTTGTACGCCATCGTGTTTGTCTCGTCAAGGCGCTTTGACTGATGTGATTGGCGACCTGTTTAGGTCAATCTATATATTTGACCTCAGGTCATGGTCATTTGATGATCCAGGTAGGTCATGTTGCATATGGGGCGATTTGGTCAGGCAAGACTAACACAGTGGTGTTGTCCGCTTGTCTTGTCTCTATCTTTATAGTATTAAAAGATATTAGCAAATAATTTATGATGAACTAAGATGACCTCAGATGACCTTGTAGAGATCACTGAGCAACAATTGCACCTTGGTCATTCAGAATAAGCTAAAATAACATGATTCTGAAAACATCAGTCTGATCCAATGCATATTATTTACAGAGGAAGCATTTGTGTATTTGCCCATTCACTTATAATGAGGTCAGGAAATTGACCTGACCCATCGTCACCGATACGAAAAATCGAAGACATATGACTTGTAGGTACTGATATCCGTATGAAATTCCGCAGATTTCAAATTTTTCGGGAAAAGACTGTGACCTTGGCACGAAAACAAACATTTTTGAAGGTAAGGTCACTTGACATGAACTTGTGACCTGACCTGAGATGGCCGGAAGTCAAAACTTTTGAAAAGTGTGGGTAATTCATGCCCAAACAGATGTACGAAACTTGGCGGAGCTGTGCGCCGCCGTTTTTCCGCTTCTCCTGAAAAAATATGTGGGGGGCGGAAATCAACCCGCTCTGCAGTGCGCGGTTTAAAGCACGATCTTCCGTCGCCGGCTCAGATCGGGAAATGAGTTCGATTCTTCATCAGAGCAATGTTTTCTGTGTACCAAAAAACAAATAATGTCTTCAACTACCAACATCCAAATACGTAAATGGGAAAATATCGTTTTTATTGGTCGATGAGCTACTGGGTGACCGGCGCGGTGGTGGGTCGAACTAATCATCACCCCGTCATCCGTAACAGGGATACAGCCCGGATACATTGGTCCAGCGCGCTCGCTCCGTAAGTTAGTACGGGTGGCCTAGGCCCTGCCTGATCGGCAGTGTATCAACAATATTGTGCAGCGCGCCAGTTTCCAACACAGCAAAACTTGTAACAATGCAGACTTGTGATGCCTTATACCTGGTACGTGTGTTATGCACAGTGCACACCAGCTCTATGTACGGGGATATACGTTCACATATTTAGACAGTTCGGGTCAGCGGTTGAATAACTGCATGGAATCCCTTTCGCCAGCCGAAACTAAATTTGGACTATAAACACCCTAGGGTATTTGTGTACACTGTACACCCTAGGGTGGTTACAAACGCCACAGGGTGTTTGCAAACACCCTGACAGACCAGGGTGTTTGCAAACACCCTAGAGTGTTTGTAAACGCCCTAGGGTGTTTGCAAACGCCCTGGTCAGTCAGGGCGTTTGCAAACGTCTTAGGACATCCCAGGGCGTTTGCAAACACCCGGATTTCGCATACGCCCTGTAACATAAACATACTACATGTTGTTACATTTCCCGTCAAAGGACTCTATAGCGCCACCTATCATATGTGCTTGCTGCGCCACCTACATGGTCTCCTCCCCGGGCTCCCGAGAGTACGAAGTTTGCAGATCATCGAGGATCTTTTCATAAGAAACGGATACCCACCTCATCTAGTTAAAAAGCTAAAGGCCGAAACTCTGCGTAGAAAATCAGAAAACCTGCCAGATCTGACTGTTCACCCACCTTCCTGTCCCTCCCATTCGTCGATGACTCGCTTTGTCGCAGGGTGGAGGGGATTATCAAAGCGAGCCATCTGTCCGTTCGAGTGACGTGGAAAGGTGGACCTAGCCTCAGGCAAAAACTGGTAAGATCGGCCCACCTTCCCGCACCCTGCCCTGGAGGGGGAAGACAGTGGAACTGTTGCGAGGTGGGGTTGCGCGGGAAATGTTTTGTAAAACACGTATTCTACCGCATGGACTCCCAACTATGTGCAAAAACGAGTCTTACCATATCGGAGAAACTCGACGCTCAGTCAGACTCAGATTCAATGAGCATATCAGAGATGCCAGAACAAGAAAACAGGCACTACGTTTGGTATCCATCAAACAAAACACCCAGACGCGCAACTGGACTGCAGCATCATATCCATCCGAATTCGACATGTGTTCAAAGACGACCCTGATCGAAATATTTGGGAATCCCTTTTTATGCGTGAGCTCAAACCAACCCTCAACACACAAACCTTCTTGGCTCATCATGGCCTATTAACTGAGTCTATCTGTTCGGTGGGTATATGTGCATTTATTAAATGCATTCATTGCATAATTTATTGTATCATTATTTATATTTCATATTTATATCCCGATTACTGGATGTTGCAGGTTGGTTGCACAATCACATGGGATGATAAGGTTCATATCAATTTGAAAACGTTTGGGGACGGAGTGAATGGGGAGGGGATGCAAGTGTGAGTCGTGGTAACGTAAATCGGATCATCTGTATTGGTTAAAAGGTGTTTTGATTATTATTGTATATATATATATAAAATATATATATATATATATATATATATATTTACTATAAAATAAAACACAGCACGTGATGACATTGATCGGTAAACACAGGCAGAAACTTTAGTTATGCTCAGCGAACGGTTTGAAGTAGAAAAGATGAAGACAAATTGTTGAGAGAAGGATGGCGTTGAAAGATATGTAATGATTCTAATATTATTATATCTAAAGCTGAGGACGTTTTTCCTAATATCGAGAAGCTGTCTGGTCTCACTAAGGTATCACACGTCAAGGAATGATCGCGAATAGCAACGGCGTCGGAGAAGTAAAAAAAAAATCCGGTACCAACAGACTTACCTAAATGTTGTTGAAGCGGACTGTGAGGTTTCGACAGAGTGGATCCAACGTATTATGCCCCCACGAGGCACAACATCAAGTTAATATACCACGTCGATTGACAACATTTAGGAAGTATATCTTCTGTACTGGAAAAAAAGAACGATGGATGAAGGGTTGGCAGAAATGATTCTAGGGTCACAGGAAGGGTAGACTTCGACAAACAGTCAACTGATATCCTGTTTTGAGCTTTTGAAATCGGGACCGAAGTAAGTAGAACAATTTTTTTAAGTTAAGAGTAAATCAAAGGTTCCTAGGGGTCTTAAGAACAGAGTCAAGAACTTAACAAATTGAAAGGAGTTAACAATCCTTGAGGGGAAACCATTTTTCTCTAAAGAACATTCTTGATAAACTCAAGCTCCAGAAATGAATGGATTGAAAACAGAGCTGACATGATAAGCCCTTGAAAAATGGCAGATGAGAATTACGGAAAAATTTTAGGACTTGGAAATGAAGTAAAGAAGCTCAGTGGCCTAAACCTGAAAAAGGAAGGTTTACTTACACTGATTGTTGTGGAAACGCCCCACCACCCCAAACCAAAAAAACAACCCCCTTGTGAACCATACAATCTAAAAAGGGAGGTTCTCACTCAACTACTGTCTCCATAGTAATCTAATAACTTTTTATGTATTACTGATTCAGATGGCTAAGAAAACTTGTCAGCATGGGATTCGGTCCTTGAGTAAAAAGAGGGAAAGCAGTTCGTCAACATACCTATCGATAAAGATACAGGGCGAGTCGGTGGACAGAGGCGAGCCAGCAAGTTTATATATGCACATGAAAATGTTTGCAAAGTAGGCCTAAAGAAGCCCCATACCAACCGCCTTTCTTTTTGACGGTAAAATTTATCGTTGAATATGAAATAAAGAACTCATGAGGCAAGCTCAAGAAGGGATCTGAAAAAATTAGAGCGTTATTCCAATTTACTTCAGTGGCTGTGTAAGAAAAGAGAGAGTCACAGCAAATGTCAATTGTTTCCTGAAGGGAATATCTGTGAACAAGCTTTTCACCGGTTCAAGAATGCCATGAACATATCAGAATTAGACCCACAGTTCATCTTCCGAAATCTCATTTGCAAGATTATAGGAATTCACACCGTAAACTCATTTGTAGTCAAGGGAAGCGAGCACAGGTGACAAGGAAACTTGGCCAAATTATTATACTGAGTACCAGCGACGCTGGAGAAAATTGGTCGAAGAGGCAAGGGCCTGTGAATCTTCGGCAACCATACAGGATACCGGGGTACTACCTACAGCAAACAAGCCGCTTATATATTTCTTCAGAGATCATCTTTGAGATTTAAAATTTGTTAGACAGCCTATTAATCTTATCTGTCCCACTGACGATAGTTTTTAAGAATAGGGTCAGTCACCAAACAGAACTTAGATTGATCAGCTAAAATTCGTTCCTTTTTCCAGCATATTGGAAGAGCGATCGAGAATATAACCACGCCTCTGCCTTTATCCGGTTTTGTAACAATATACTTTTATCAGAGGCAAAGATTTCTAAGGAGGAATATCGTTAACAGAGTTAAAAATGGAGAAATACTTTTTGGAAGGTGAAGTCATGAAAATAACGTTACAAATCGAGCGAGTACCCACGCTTGACACCATCAAAACAACATTTTCACTTAGGGGAAGGCTAGACAGCCAAAGATCAGTTTTTCAAAAGCTAGATGATACCGAAAGAAGTTAAGCTTCCAAACAGGCAGTTTGAAGTCAAGTCCAAAGGCCAACAATGTTTGTACACGATTCAGGAGCGTTTTTGAAGATAGGTTGTGAATGACACGGTCAGGATCACAGGGGCGAAGTTCATTATAAATACCAAGTTGATGGAGTTTCTTTTGATGAGTTTTCTTGTTACTGCTAATATAACTGTGCACTATTTCTTGATCATGGAGTCTAAACATTCGAAATTCAAAAAATGAAACTTGCTGTTGGATGCTGTTGTAAAGCTTGACGTACTGCTGGTTCAGCAGTACGTCAAGCTCATATGCGAATACATATGAAATATGCCTTTTTCTTAAGGTTTACATATTTGCATTTAGCATGAACATGCTCATAACTCAAACACGATACATTTGTTTGATGTTAGTGACGACAACTGAACGAAGACTGCATGGATGATCGCAAAATGTATGTACTGTCATCAAGTTTCTTCTCAGCTTAAAATTTGGTAAAGCAACTTTATTTATTGTTATCACCAGAAATCATGGCGCAAAAACACGCAAATTGGTTTTTCGCTGCATTGTTTTACACAAGAAACTCTCAAAAGCTGAGCTCGACATCGACTTCCTGAAAACATGTAAGACTTATGATATCTTTCCTAAATTTTTGCGTTTCAAGTTGTACAAGAAGTCCCTTCACTCGTCTAATGTTTACAAATCCTTTCAAAATGAACTTCTAGACAATTAACTGACTTCTAAAACAAAGAGGGCTGCGTACCTGAACCAGCAGTACGTCAAGCTTTACAACAGCATCCAACAGCAAGTTTCATTTTTTGAATTTCGAATGTTTATAACTCCATGATCAAGAAATAGTGCACAGTTATATTAGCAGTAACAAGAACACTCATCAAAACGGGAAACTCATCAACTTGGTATTTTAATGAATCTTCGCCCCGTGATCTGACGTCGTTGTCTTCACAACCCTATCTTCAAAACGCTCCCGATCGTGTAACAAACTACATTGTTTGGCTTTGGACTTGAACTTAACTGCTGTTTGGAATTGCTTAACTTCTTGTCGGTATCATCTAGCTTTTGAAAAAATTTATCTTTGGCTTTGTCTAGCCTTCCCCTAAGTGAAAACTGTTTGTTTGTGGTGTCAGCGTGGTATCGTCTCGATTTGTCAACGTTTATTTTCATGACTTCAGCACTTCAAAGTATTTTCTCCTATTTTTTTACTCGTAACGATATTTCCTCCTTAGACTTGCTCTGGATAAAAGTATCATTGTTACAAACCGGATAAAGGCAGAGGCCGTGGTTATGTCTGAATCGTTCATTCACTATGTTTGGGAAAAGATGGAAACAATTTTACCGGCTGGATAAAGCTCTAAATAGTTCTGTTTGGTGACTGAACCCTATTCTTAAAACTATTTCCGTAAAGTGGAGAAAATATTAATTAGCTTCTAACAGAATTTAAAATCTCAAGAATGATTCTCTGAAGAATTATATATAGCGGCTGTTTGTGTCAGTAGTACCCCTGGTCCTGTATGGGGTTGCCCAAGATNTAGCCGGTATACATATCACATAACATAAGCAAAAAGAGGATAGCATTACAGGGTATTCATTACTGTTAGTTAAGTGCTATAGTTTGTGCTCAGTTGTGAGTGCGCGGTGCGTGGAAGTCTGGAGTGCGTGCCGGGGTAATGGGTAAGGTATAGCTACTGTGCTACTAGCTGTTTTCACGAGGGACTTTATTTACCGGGTTATTGAGGCATTTGGGGCGATTGGGGCGATTGGGGTGTTTGTTTTAAATGGGGGGTTTGGGACCGAATTGGTAATTTTGGGCATTTTATCATAAAGGACATATTTTTGGATTTAACACCGTGTCACGTGCCATAGCTCTAAGAATGGCCACAAACCCCTTATTTAAACCTAACGCCCCAATCGCCTTAATCGTCCCAAACGCCCTAAACGCTCTAAGCGACAAAAACGCCCCCAAACGCCCCAATTACCTGACATACTCTCCTCAACTTCTCACGTCACGCGCATGAAAATAATGACTCGACCACTCAGATTCGAAAGTAGTCGCGTAAGGATAGCTCGCACCCAAGCTAATTGGCGCCCAACTTCAGCTGCAAGCTAATATAGCTGATTGTATAGCCTCTGGCCAGGCTATCGTAAGCACTGCATTCTTTCGTAAGCACCGCGTTCTTCCGTCAAAAATATAATATATTTGGCTGGAGAGTCTTTTAGGAGAGACAACTGGTAGATAAGGGTTTCTCAACGCGGGCTACAAAACTGCTATCTCAGATTAAAACACCATGTTTAACCAGCGAGTCACTGACGGGGAGGGCTTTTTAGCCCCCCCCCGCCTTCCTCCCCTGAGGAATATTTATAATAGCTCACGAAATAATGCAGCATCAACATCAATCTTCTAGTACCTGTCCGGGCAACTTTTTGTACACCTATGCGCAAAAACAAATCCAATTTCGTTAGATTTGTTCTAGATGTAGCGAAGTTAGTGAAGTCACTACACACGATATTGATATAAAAAACAACTCAACTTTCAGAGACCGTACATATGCGATTTAGACAAATCAAAATCTGGAATCATGATAAGATCGAAAATGTCTTGTGGTACAATATGATTTTCTCGGATTTGTGAAAAATGTTGTTTTTAACCAAAAAAAAAATAACAAACTAGCTATAAAAAAAAAATTATAAAAAAAATAAAAGATAGCTCACAAACCTAGATATATGCTAAAGAACTGTGGTTGGGTAACTACCATACCAAATTAAAAAAAAAATGATATTATTTTTGACTGAGTGATAACATCTAAGGTATTTCATGACGTCATTTTGTTTTGCTTTATTTGACCAGATACAGACAAATAAATAAATGGCAGTACTGTATTTGTGAGACAAAACTGGTACAGAAAAAAATACTATATTTATCAATTTCAAATTATGACCATTTGTGACCTGAATTTGACATTTGCTTGGCCATAACTTCACATACATACATTACATCAGGTGGTAAAATGAGTATCAATGTTGAGTTATGCACGTAAAATAGTCTAGTGACTGGCGGGTTGAGGTGAGCTATATTTCCT
This sequence comes from Semibalanus balanoides, assembly GCA_014673585.1. Classification (NCBI taxonomy): domain Eukaryota; kingdom Metazoa; phylum Arthropoda; class Thecostraca; order Balanomorpha; family Balanidae; genus Semibalanus; species Semibalanus balanoides. Next base: position 114,409 of record VOPJ01004584.1, read on the forward strand.
TTCAGTACCGGACGAGCGATGGATATTATGTTACCATTTAACAAGCCATACGTTGTGGCTGCGGGGGAGAGAACAGAGGGGCGGCGGGGAGAGAACAGAGGGGCGACAGCGCAGAGTGATGCGTCCGCTCGGTCAGTGCCGGGCTACAGTGCTCGGGGGTGCAGTGCTCGGGGGTGCAGTGCTCGGGGTGCAGTGCTCGGGGTGCAGTTGTGGGTGCAGGCTCGGGGTGGCCATGCTTGGTGGTGTGGTTGGGGTGTATTCATGGGGGTGCAGTGCCGTGGTTGTTGTTGGGTGCTCTTCTCGGGGTCAGTGGTCGGTGCTGTACTGGTGTATGGGTGTATCTCGGGGGTTGCAGGCTCACGGTGTGTATGTTGGGATAGATATTCCTCGGGGTGCAGTGTCGGGGTGCAGTGTCGGTTGCAGTGTCGGTTGCAGTGTCGGTTGCAGTGTCGGGTGCAGTGTCGGGTGCTGTGTTGGTGTGTAGGTATCGGGGTGCAGTGTCAGGGTGCAGTCTCGGGTGCAGTGTCGGGGTGTAGTGTCGGGGGTGTAGTGTTGGTGTGTAGTCCTCGGGGTGCAGTGTCAGGGTGCAGTCTCGGGTGTAGTCCTCGGGGGTGCAGTGCTCGGGATGCAGTGTCGGGGTGCAGTCCTCGAAGGTGCAGTGTGTGGGGTGAATGTCGGGGTGCAGTGTTCGGCAGAGAAGCAGGCAGTGCTGTGACAAGTATCGCTCGCTGAGATACAGATCACTTACGTACCTCGACCCAACCTTGTTTGCAGAGCGGCTGAAAAATACGGCACTGGTCAGAGACAGACAAGGCTGAACGGTGAAATGTCCAGAGTCAATCCACCACGGTCATCAGAGACAGACAAGGCATGAAGGTGGAAATGTCAGATCCACTGTCAGAGACAGACAGGTCACTGGATCAGAGACAGACAAGGCTGAACGGTGAAATGTCCAGAGTCACTGGTCAGAGACAGACAAGGTCACTGGTCAGAGACAGACAAGGCTGAACGGTGAAATGTCCAGAGTCAATTCCACCACGGTCATCAGTCCAGTATCCATCCGTCACGGTGAAATGTCCAAAGTCAATCCACCACGGTCATCAGTCCAGTATCCATCAGAGACAGACAAGGCTCAACGGTGAAATGTCCAGAGTCAATCCACCACGGTCAACAGTCCAGAGACAGACAAGGCTCAACGGTGAAATGTCCAGAGTCAATCCACCACGGTCATCAGTCCAGTATCCATCCGTCCGGTGAATTCCAGAGTCAATCCACCCGGTCATCAGTCCGGTATCCTCCGTCACGGTAAATGTCAGGTCAATCCACCACGTCATCAGTCCGTATACCATCCGCACGTGAATGTCCAGAGTCAATCCACACGGGTCATAGTCCAGTATCACATCTCACGTGAAAATTCCAAGTCAGATCCACACGGTCATCAGTCCATTCCATCCGTCACGGTGAAATTTCAGAGTCATCCACCAGTCATCAGTCCGTATCATACCGTCACGGTGAAATGTCCGAGAGTCAACTCCACCACGGTCATCGATCAGTAGTCGATCCGGCACGTGTGAAAAGTCAGATTCAATCCACCACGGTCATTAGTCCAGGTTCCCATCCGTCACGGTGAAATGTCCAGAGTCAATCCACCACGGTCATCAGTCCAGTATCCATCCGTCACGGTGAAATGCCCAGAGTCAATCCACCACGGTCATCAGTCCAGTATCCATCCGTCACGGTGAAATGTCCAGAGTCAATTTACCACGGTCAACAGTCCAGTATCAATTCGTCACGGTTAAAAGTTTAGTGTTAATCTTCATCACGATACATAATTTAGTTCCGTGTTAATCCGTCACGGTAACATGCCTGCACTGTCAGTCTGCTGGCCATGCTGCCATTCAGCTGCAGAGCTGACTGTCGACACCCTCACCTCGGATCGATCCGGATGCATTAAGTGACTGCCTCAGACTTCCTCTTCGGTTATTAGCCACTCCTCGCCTGTTAATGTCACCAGCACCGTGACAAACTTTCATTGGTCCAGTGACGTCAGCAAAAAGCATTAACGTCAGGTGTTGCAGATGAGGATAATGAGAAGCCTCACACAAACTGTTTTACCCTTTCCTAGAGGGTAAGACCCATTACAGCCGGCTAACAGGGCCGCACAGACGTTATTCACCACTCAGCGGGTTGTTAACTCTTTTTACTTACTCTCACCCAGAGGGTAAATACAAAATAACTCTCAGGGTGAGTGTTAATTTAAAAAGTTTAACACCCAGTGGGTGGTGAAAAACGGCTGTGGGGCCCTGTTACCCGACTGTGGCTGGTTTACCCTCTATGAAAGGGTACAAAAGTTTTGAGTGCTGTTATGTAGAGCAGTGGGCGAAGGGCGTATTTTTTTTGTTAAGGCGTAGTGGCGTATTAAAATGTTGGTGCCGAAATCAATATTAGGCTCTAATCTATCGGTGCATTGTCATATAAGCTACACGCAAGGGCGCCGCCAACTTCCGAAAGTTGGGGGACGGAGGTATTCTGAAGTCGATTCTTTCCATGCAACGCCCATAGGCGTAATGCTAAAATCCGAAAATAATGAGGGGACACGTCCCCTCGTCCCCCCTGCGGCGGAACCTCTGGCTTCACGCTGCTTTTAAGAAAAGTTGGGGTTTCATAACGCCTACTATTGCATGGTTCCAACACCGATGGATTCCGCACCTAAGGGAGCAGGTATAGGTACCTACAGTATTGGCACTCGCTGGAAAATCCGGTCTAAGTGAAAATAATTATTTGCTGGGGATCCCCTTTTTCTCGTTCTGCAACAATGTATATAGGGACTTGCATTACAATTCCACCCCAGTGGGAAGAACAAAGCCTTGCATTGATTGATATTCCGGAGCGTATGTCATATTCCCTACTACTCAGTCGAAATTGCATAACGCCTACTACTGCATGATTTCAATACTAATGGATTCCGCACCCAAGAGCGCGGTTATGCAGTGGTAACTGTTAGGCTCTACCCACACGGGTGCGTTTTGCATGCGTTGCGTTGCGTTCGGCACCCAATATTCTGCATAACAGCTTTTCCAAGCGGCAAACAAGCTGATTTGTTGCCATCCGCGTCGTGACGCACCGCAACGCGTCAGCCGTACGTCAGACCCGCCGTGACGGATCGGAACGCAACCCACCGCATGAAAAACGCACCCGTGTGGGTAGTCTTAATAACAGCAGATACTTAACGTTTTCCACATGTTCAGTGTATGTTAGCTTATTGCACACGCACAAAAATAAACACCATATTCTTGGAATGCAATTAATCCTTAGCGAACTTGTATTAAGAATTGCCACAGTCCATCCGTTGCTCCGAAGCTCTGATTAAAAGTTGTACAGGCAGTGTCGCACACAGTTGGATATTACTTTCATCATGTGATGTATGCCGGCAATGCAGTCGGAGTGTAACGTCTCGCTGTGTAATTAACATTTCTCTATGCATGGTGTCAATATAATATGCCACAGTCCCCCCCCCCCCGCTGCGTGCGCAGTCAACTAATGCGGATATTTTAGTTTATGCTGATGACGCTCCGTTCGCAAAAATACAAACATGCATCCTTGTCGCTTTTCAGGTAAAGTGTGGACTGTGCAAATGTCAGATTTCATCAAACCTGTTGAGGTGTTGCACTCGCTGACGTCATCATTTTCACCCGCTCGTGTGAGCACTGAGCGTGTGTAAATTTCTTGTAGGTGTCATCCCTTGGATGATTCGTTACATGATGGTCTGCAAGAGTTTCCTTTTACAGTACTGCATGGCTTGTGGATCTTTGCCATTGCCAGTATCCAGTGGCTGCGGATTCAAATTTCGGGAGGGGGTGCAAAGTCGCCATGGGGGGCCCTCCCTGAAAATGGGGCCCCCCCAGCAAGGGCGGATCGACCCCGTTAGGGAAAAACTGTTTTTTAGGACTTACCTACCCTAATTCGAATTTCTTCCGGATTTCGTCCACTTTATTGCAATCCACACGTTGTATTATTTTGTATTTTTACCTTTTTGTGTTTTACATTTTGATATCGAAAAAAGGGAAATATTCAGCTTGCGTTGTCTATTTTCCGAATCCTAGAGTTACACCAAGCAAACTATTCAATTGCATCTGCACCCAGGGGCGTCGCTGATAATTTTTGAGTGGGGAATGGGCTGAAGTGACGAAAAAAAAGTATAAATTTTTTTCCACGTGTATGTAAAGCCTTTGCAGCATTTTGTAATGTGGACTTAATGTTAATGTTTGTACTTATTATTATTTAGCGCCGCGAAGCGGCGCGATTTTTTTTTAATGTGTTTGCCTGATAAAACCCAGAAACATAGGCGGTTGGCCTTGTAGAGAATAAAAACTAACATGCTCATCATCCATTCACCTTACAACGAACCGAAGACATGACGATGCTTCGTTATACGATGGCGAATTGAGTAAGTCGCCCGAAGCGGTGTAAATTTTAATCTTAGGTTCTGGGCCCTTCTGAGGATCGTGGAAAAACAAATTGTAATATTGAACCAGACTCTGATAAAAACTGTTTCTGTTGTTGCATCATCACTATGACTGAAAAAATATTGCAATAAGCTGTTTATAAATCATTATGTTCTTCCGGATCCGTAATCACGATGACCGGTGGCAGTAAGCGCTCAATAAGTAGTACAATATGAATATAACTGCATACATTTATCCGATTAACAAACAAAGTTGGTAACAGTGCAAATGGTATTGAAACAAGCATGCGGCAGAACGGCTTTTCCGCACATGAATGTCCCTGCGACTGGGAGGCCTGCAGACGAAAATGGGTCTTGGGGAGATGGTCCTGGCCTGGCCCCACTATTAGCTTTTGGTCCAGCAACTTGGACACCCCGCTGAAGCAGCTTCCGGATGCCGATGTCCGCGTCTTTGCGTTCGCGTCACCTTTTTCGAAAATCGCCATACTTTAGCTTAACATGTATAGCCCACTTGAAAGTTAATATTTTATGAAGGGAGTGGGCCCTGGGGGAGTGGGCTCTGAAAATAGGTCCCGCCAGGAAGATACTGCCAGACAACTGAATGAATTCATTTTTCAATTTTCAAATTTGTATCAAACTGAGCAACTTGCGTATTTGTGTCATGCAGCGAAGCGGCGCGATTTTTTCCGTTTCCACTGTGGAGCCTTAATTTTGGCTGCTGCCAAAAGGCATTTTTACAACCATACGTCAGACCGTTTTTTTTGGGGGGGGGCAAAACATAGGTTTCAGGAACCCTTTGGGGAGAGGCATGGTCCCTTTGCCCCTGGATCGCCCTCTTCACAGTACGGCAGCCCATAATAATGGATTCGCATGCGCCACCATACTTTAGTGCCAATGCCCAAGAGCTAAAAGAGGTGATCCGAACTTCTATAACCGTTCAGACTTCTCCAAAAAATTAATCAGCTGTGCTGCCTGGACTCAGACCTTCTTATTTAGCTATGGCGGTATATTCGTGTTGGGTTAATACGCGCGAGTCGATCCCAATAGAGCTGTGATTAGACAGAGGATCCTCAAGTCAAAGATTTAAAAACATTAATACCCTAGTCTGCTCCCCATTTTACAAACATGTGCACATAGGTAAATTTTTATTTCCTAAATAACGAAACTCGTGTTCACCGTGTTCATAGTTCCTTGCCGTAATATCATCCCGATTGCGGCCCCTCGCGGCTCGCGACCCGTGTTTTCGTTGCCGAAGCCAGATTAAACGGTACGACCCCCACAGCGGGTCCGGATAACGTGTCAGTCTCGCGGGTACGCGGCCGTCCTATAGGGTCTTCGCAGATGCGTTCACGCGCCCCATTTGATAAAAATCATGAACAAAGAGTCGCGGCTTACTAAATAAACGATATGCTCCGTATATTTCTCGTATGTTTGTGCAAGGAGCAGGAATATATTTTAAATGTTAAAAGATACTTGTCTACTGTTTGAATTGCTTAAAATCCTCAAATAAATGATGTTCATAGCCAAATAGAGGTGATGAAATGTACTGCTTACTAGAAACATTATTAGAATTATCACTATTTTCGGTCAAGCTTATTTTATTATCAAGATGCGATAACACGGCAAAATGCCCGACTGAGAAGCCATGCGCTTTAACACCTTATAGGCGCTGCTCTCGAAAGCCTTTGCCTTCCTACTACACATCTATGTCCACACCATCTGCTTGCGCACATAAGTGCCTGGTCACATCATTACAACATCAGCGTTATTATCATATTTACAAATTGTCATAAAATGTACCCTACTCCTCCAGCCTGCTCCGGTTGTCTCCACCTCGTTTGGAGGGAGGTTGGAGGAGTTTAGAAAGGTTGCGAGCGAGTTCGGATGAAATTTGAGCAGCTTGAGCAGCACGGAAACAACCGGAGAAGTAAGAGAGAGCTGGCCACGATGGCCGTGGTAGTGGTGGTGTGCACGGTCGTCACCAGCGTGCCGCGGCTCGGTGATCGATCACCGCGTTCCCACAGCTCGAATGGTCACCTGCGTTCCCGCAGCTCGGGATCTCCGGCGTTTTCCCACGCTCGGTAGTCACCGGCGTTCCCGAGCTCAGTGTCACGGCGGATCCCGCAGTTCGGTGGTCACCGCCGTTCCCACAGCTCGGATGGTACACCGCTTCCCGCAGCCGGTTGGTCACCGCGGTGCCGCACTCTGGGATCACCGGCGTTCCCAGCTGCTCGACGGTCACCGGTGGTCCCGCAGCTCGGGCTGTCACCGCGTTCCCACAGCTCGATGGTCACCGGGTTCCCGCAGCTCGGGTGGGTCACACGGTCGCTCCCACCGCTCAGATGTCACCCTGTGTTCCGCAGCTCGGTGGTCACCGGCGGTGCCGCCACTCGGGGTGTCACCGGCGTTCCTGCCGGCTCGGACGGTCGCCGCGGTCCACCGCAGCCTCGGTGAATTCACCGACGAGTGCCGGCACTCCGGGTGATCACTTGGCGTTTCCCGCGGCTCGAACGGCCACCGTGATCCCGCACTCGGGTCGGTCACCGGCGTTCCCACGCTCGATTCACCGGCGTTTCCCGCAGCTCAGGTCACCGGCGAGTTGCCCAGCTCGGGCTGGTCACCGGCCGGTACCGCCAGACTCGGGTGTCACCGGCTTCCCGCAGCTCGGTGGGTCACCGCAGGTGCCGCACTCGGTGGTCACCGCGTTCCCGCGGCTCGACGTTCACCGCGGTCCCGCAGCTCGGATGGTCACACGGCGTTCCCACAGCTCGGGTGGTCACCGCGTCCGCGCTTCCGCAGCCGATAGCTGACAACTTATTCCGGGTATCGCTACAGAAACCAGCAAATCACCCAAACAGGACCCCTTCGCCACGCGACGCCAATATAAACAACTTAAGACGCCGGCCCGCAATCTACAACTGGCCGCGCGAGCGGCCCTTACTCAGTGAGAAGACCCTATTGTTGAACTGAGGGAATTTCTGTCCAGGTCCTTGGTGAGCGAGGCTCTAATATGCCCGGTTTCATAAACTGCCGGATTAGGACGAAATTTCCCATTACGGGAAGGACAAACTTAACGCACATCACGACAGGCACTTTCTTCGTACCTCGCTCTGACTTCCAAGAAACTACGTAAAACCAGAAAGTGCGTAAGTCGGGCAACTAAATTGTGCGTATTTCCAGAGCTGTTCTAAACGAAGGATAAGCATGAAAGCATGAAGCTATGGCAGGCGTTTACCCAAGCTGTCCATGCCATGCATCAGTGTATACCCCAATTCTTTCTCCTCTTTTTAAGTTCTTCCAAATTTGTCTTATCCGGTAGAGAGAAAGTCAGTTTTTGGAACCCTGCAATTGCCCATGGCAGTATTTAAAACCAGTTTTGTGTCCGGTAAAAAAGGCCTTGATGCTTTCCACCCATAAACTTTTGCGCATTGACGGTGCCTCATGATCGATTACCGGGCCCTCAAACAATTCTTTAATTTTATTTTGTCGTTATGCTTTTCCTTTGTTCTTTTTCTTTCTGACCCACTGCTGACGTTTCTTCAGTTTGCTGTATGCATGATGTACCTATTTGTTGAGACGTCCAAATGAAGACAACAAGTAGACAAATGGCCAATTTTATATTTCACAAGGACGTTGTGATTAAGAATAACCTACTGAACACAAATGACGCGGTTTAGAACAGGTAGCAAAATAAACTAAGACATATAATGCAAATCATGAAATGACAAAAATGTATGATTCCGGCAGTTTTCTTTGATCCATGATCAATAGGTGAAATAAGTTCAAAACGATTTGTAACATCATTTAAGGGTATTCAACTAGCCAAAGTTAGCGTAAGGTAAAGTGAGCTGTTAAAAATGAAATCATTGCAATGGTCCTTGGACAGAAACGATATAAATTAAACTCAAAGATAATCTGAATATTCATATAAGCACATAAAGAAAACTCAAAGATTAATAATATTAAGAACATTGAACATATTCATTTACAGGCCTTTTCTTCATAAGTTAATACGACATTGACCAGGGCCTCAACCAAACGCCATTGACCGGGAGAGGGGGAAATATTGCCACTCGCTATTTCTGGAACCGGTGATCGCAGCGAGACGCACGAGGTGGCATTCGAAAGCTCTCAACGAGACGCAAATAATTATCGCTCCAATTTTGCACGTAGTCACAGGTCACATTCAGGGTCAAAGTTCGGGTCAAAGGTCCAAGAATCGAGGAATTCGAGTTTATGACTGTGCATTAAAAACCCTGTTCAACGTTTTCTCATCCAAAGCAGAAGCATGAAGCTTTACATGCAACCGAATCTAAAAAAAATTGTTTTTGAAGATTTTAGTGGGAACAGAGCATACAAGAGACAGAGTATCAGATACAGAACTGATCAGTATCAAAGCCACAATTCCGCTCTTATTATCCTCTAGGACTAGGCCGTTTAGGCACGTAGCCAAGAAGGGCGGCGAGCGCCCGAACCCCCTCCCGCCCCCCTGGAGCCCGTTGGGCCCTTGCCGATGAGACCACGCGAAGCGCGGTATCATGGGCTCTTTAAGGCTAGTGGCCCATTTGACGTGTTCAGGGGGCCCTTTGACCCGCTCTGGGGCCCTTTTGACCTCCCAGGGGCAATCTGACATGCACAGTGGTCCTTCGAACCTTCCCAGTGGCCATCTGTGCTGGCTAGGGGCTCATTCGTCGTATTCAGGAGGCCCTCTGACCCGCTCTGGGTCCTATCGACCTCCCCAGGGCCCATCCGACCTTCCCAGGGGCCCCTCTAACCTTCCAGGGGCCCCTACTACGCCCTTCCAAGTGACCCTATGTGCTGGTTAGGGGCCCATTCGACGTGTTCAGGGGACCCTCTGACTCGCCCAGGGGCCTTTTTGCTTGTCCAGGGTCCCCTTCGTCTAACCAGGAACCATATGAGCTGGCTAGGGACCCATTCGGTGTGTTCAGGGGGCCCACGGACCCACTCTGGGGCCCTTTTGATCTCCGCAGGGGCCATCCGACCTGTCCAGGGGCCCCTCCGACCTTCCCAGAGGCCACTACAACTTTCCCAGTTTCCCCTGCGACTTTCCCATGGGCCCTCTGTGCTGGCTAAGGGCCCATTTGACGTGTTCAGGGGATCTCTGACCCACTCTGGAAACCTTTCGTCCCCCAGGGGCACATCCGACCTGCCCAGGAACCCCTCCGACCTTCCCAGGGACCCCTACGACCTTCCCAGGGGCCTTGTCTGGCTAGTGGCCCATTATCGTGTTCAGGGGCCCTCTACCCCCTCAGAGGCCCCCCTTCGACCTGCCCAGGGCCCCTCCAACCTGGCCCAGAGGACCCCTACGACCGCCAGGATCCCTCTATGCTGGCTAGGGCCCCCACTCGTGTCAGGGCCCTCTTGGACCTAATTCTGGGAGCCCTTCGACCTCCCCAGGGGCCCTTCCGACCTTCCCAGGGCCATCTGTGGCATGGCGGCTAGGGTCCATTCGTCAGTGCAGGGGCTATCTGACCCAGACCCCATACGACCTGCCCCAGGGCCCTATTACCTGCCCAGCCCTCTGTGCTGGCTAGGGGCCCATTCGACGTGTTCAAGGAGGCCATCTGACCCGCTTTGGGGCCAATTCAACCTCCCCAGCTCCCAGGGGCCCATCTGACCTGCCCATGGGCCCCTCCGACCATCCTGCAGGGGTCCCTACAACCTTCCGAGGACCCTCTACGACCTTCCGAGCGGACATTGACGCACGCTTCGCGTGTCTTGACGCCAGTTACCGCGCTTCGCGCGTATATCCAAGCAGCTTTGGATAAATTCAGGTTTTACATGCAAGGGGCCTCCAGGAATTCAGGGGGTGCAAAATAGGTGATTTGCACCCCCTCAAGATTTTCAGGGTACACCCTGCCCCCCGGAATCCGCAGCCCCTGCCAGTATCTATGTAAGTTTTTCCAGTTGCCTGACAAGGCAGATTGTGACAAACACAACTTCTGTTTTACTTAAGGTGCCATTTCGTTGTTGAGATCCGAGTGGCACATTACGTGACTGGATGGATCGAGCGTTTGTCCCCTTGATCAGGATTGTACCTCTTCCCCAGCTTTTCAAACTACAGCCCACCCAGGCAGGTGGCCCAGCTTCTTTGATCCCTTATAGCGCTGCTGACAAACTTCCTTCTGGTCCATGCCAGTCAAAACAGTATCTACAAGTCTGCTGCGAAATGACAACTGTTTGTACACCCCATTCTCATGCTCTCACCCTGCGATAGCCGACTGAATCGCTGTGAGAGACGACCCGCACTGCCCACTGGCGGATCCAGGGGGCAGCAGGGGCAACCCCCACTCCACTCCACGCTCCACAGGGGCGGTAATAGAAATAACCCCCCCCCCCCCACCCACCACCACCACCACAAAAAATGCTGAAACTGATGATGAAAAATAGGTACTCTAATGCGAAAAATAACTTATTGTGGGAAAATGAATTGTTAACCGTTTTCACGATTGATTGTTTTACGCAAAATGTTTTAAACTTTTTAAAATGTTTTCAAATGCTTTAGTAGAAGCCGTTTTCACGATGGACTAATTTGCGAGAAAAAAAATGTTATAATCATCGCCCTACGGGACCGTAGGGCGAGGGCTAAAACATTCCTCGCAAATTAGTCAATCGTGAAAACGGCTACTACTAAAACATTTGGAAACATTTTAAAATGTTCTAAAATACTTCGCGCAAAATAATCCATCGTGAAAACGGATGTTATGTTTTGCCTCGTTCGTGTTTCCTGTATTTGGTAGCAATTTGGTAGCATTTTGGTAAAAGTAGGGCAGCCACGTAATCAGGATTTTTATCAAGGGGGAGGGGCACGTTGGTGGTATAATCAACTTCTGCTCCTCAGGTCTCAGCTATGATTCTGTCACCAGTGGATCTAGAGGGATGGGCGGCAGGGGAAAAGCTCTCATTTCGCGCTCAACGAGGGCGTCAAAAACGCTTTAACTGGCAATGAAAATGGGTTCTGACCGCAAAAAATATGTTATTGCGAGAAAAAAATATACTCGCTCGTGTCTCCTGTATTTGATAGCAACTTGGTTGCAGTATAGGGCGTGCAAGTAGTCAGGATTTTTATCAGTGGGGGTAGGGGCACGTCGGTGGTAAATCAAATTCTGCTCCTCAGCCATATGTTGTTGACCGGGGAGGGATAGGATCGGGTCATCAGAGATTCTCATAATATCTAGTGTACGTTGATTTGATCATGGGGGGGCATGGGCCCCGTCCCCCTGGATACTTCCCTGCAGAAGGAAGAAAGGAAAGTGATGCGTCTGACGCCATTTTGATATGGAGCGATTCACAACCAACGTAGCTTTTGCGCGGTGGCGATACAGTAACCAATTAGATTTATCCGAAGTGCCAATCTGCAAAACATGGCAGGTTTCAAAGAAAACTCGTCGGGGCAGGGTTGGCACCAACACATCACTGTGGGCAGCTTTTGACCGTTTCGGACAGCTTTTGAATTTTTGGCAGAAATTGCATAGGTGTATTTCTACTTGCCGCTCTATTTCCACCTACCAGTTCAGTATTTATTTTGCAGGGCAATGTAATTGTCATTTTAGTATATGTATTATGTACTATATTTTTATATATATATGTAGTGAATTGCTGACATTATACAGAATATCGAGTATGTATTGTATAACCTATATTGATCATGCCGATTACCGAGTGAGAACTCCTCTGTATTGTATCTAAAATATAGTAAGTTTTCGCAGTTGATAGTACCCAAATTACGGGCCATTATGGAGGAAATGGCTCGATGCAGTCGCCTTGTGTCGTAATTGTGACGATAACGTACAGGCGTTCATATTCTTTGTGAGTGCACTAAGCACGGCGATAAATAATATGTTGGGTATAGGTAAGCTATAAATTTACAAATTAACGCTACAAAAAATGTGATTTGATCACGACACGACCCTATCTCCCTGCCCCTGGTCAAGAACCCAGAGGCCCCAGCGGTATTACCCCCCCCCCCCATATTGAGAGGCTAAATCCACCAGTAACACTGCAACGGGTGAATTCGCCTTGATCGACTGGACTGGAATCTAACGTATTCTGTCATGCCATTGGTTGCCGTAGATTGTCATCTCACTCTGAATAATGAGAGCTAAGACTCTAGAAAATATTAATTCATTTAATTGTGTCACAACATGTGCATGTGAACGTCACATTGATGTTAACATGCCTTTTGGATGTTAGCGTTCTACTCGTACCTTCACTCGTCTACCGGCTACTTATTAAACTCTAAATTTAATATGCATTCCACGGGCACGTAAAACAATTTGGCTCAGGATTTCATACGCAGCTGATTCCAAGAATTCTTTCATCTGGTGCATCTATTTGATCTCACAAAAACGGCATTCAACCATTAGATTGATATGATAATGAGAACAGCTGGAAGAGACTCCGACAGCTGCGGAGGAGATATAAAAGATTGTCGGTTCAACGTCAACATCACTCGCTGAATGTATGTAAGTACGTACTGAGCGACAGGTCAAGCTTGCATTGAATTATTGGAATATAGTGATAACTGAGTCTACACTACAGAGTCCATGAAAGATAAGAAACGATGAGTGGATGACGGGGTGATAACCCAGGTCTGGAAACGTCATCTCCCGATACAAGTCACTGGTATCGCTGTAGTCGATTAAAGGACATTGTATTCAAGGACACAGAGGCCCAACGGACGTTTTCTACTTCTTGAATATTTTATCATGTCCGTCATCTGTGCTGAATATGTACTAATATAACCACAAAGAGTTAACAGACAAAACAGAAATGTTTTGTCTGTTTTTTTGTCTTTTTTTAATGTCGGTTTGGCAGCAAACGCTGCGAGTCTTCTGAAGCTGTTGGCCATCCAAACTGTATCACCTCATTGGAAACTATCCAACAGGAACAGGTCATAAACAGTAGGGGAGACCGGGGCACATTGTGTCACTTTTTGCTAATTGACCCTGGCGGGCACACTTTTCAGAGTTGGTGATTGATACTTTCCATTACTGTTACATACATCAATAGCTTCAAAATCGTTTTTAGGAGTTCAAGTGGTATCTCAGTTTGTTCGACACCAGTGTCGATAATGTGGCGATGACTCATTTGACAGAACCTGCCCCATATACGGGCACGTTCTGTCACCTATGGGGGCACATTCTGTCATTGATGAGGGCACTTCCTGTTTCACCGAACGGTTTCACTTGTAGTTGCTCCCTTGCAGGGAGAGAGGGTTTCATTCATCACCACCATCAATAGTGTAGAAAATGACGACTATATACGATCCCAACACTGCATTTTTGCGTTTTCTTAGTATCAATGCCCACGAATCAGATCCTGAGTACCATATGATTTTTGATTGAACTTTTCTCTTTCATACATAAAGACCATGACATTAGAAGCCTCAAAACGCTTTTTGCATTAAAACTCGGGTCGAATGACATGGCTACAATGACCTTCAAAAAACATCAATATTTTCGAATGTGTTGCCCCTTGGCCCCCCAATTTTTGAACAAAAAAGCAATTTCGGTGTACAAAAAGAAATTTTGTCACGACGAATCGAATGATGATTCTTCCCATCGAAATCAGCCTACGGATTCTCGAGATCTCCTTTTCCTTTCCCGTCTTGCTATGGGGCAGAATCTGCCCCGCAGGTTAACGTAATTCTGGCGCCTCGTGAACTGCATCGCAGCCACCCGATTCGTTTTACGCTTTAGTGGTGCACCATTATCTGTAACAGGCAATCATGTTTTATGTCGTATTATAAGCTTATACGACTAGGATTCATGAACCGATTTCAGTGACGGAACCTTGCCCCATTGGGTGACAGAACCTGCCCCACTCGACACAGGTCACACTTTTGCATTTTTTACTGAAAACTTGGGAGAATGGGGCAGAATAACGCTCAGCACAATGTTCTCGACATACCTATAGACCCATGACAGCATTCTAAGACACTATACCATTATCTGAATGGCCACAAACCAAAGTTTTGTTCACTTATAAAAAGTTTGGATTGATGTTAAAAAACAAACTTTTCCAAATTGGACCAATCTGGTCGCAGGCATGTTGTTGCTTTGATGGTACCGGGCCACTGCAAGCACAAAGGAACATATGTCACGAAACAACCATATACCTGCGGTGGATAGTTCACGAGGAAACCCCGCTGACATAATGTGCCCCGTGACAGAACGTGCCCCGTTCTCCCCTTCAGTCCAACCTGCCACTGCGGAGCCGGAACAAAGGAAAGAAGGGGAGCGTGTACCCCCACTATCCATTCAACACAATCATCCCTCACCACCACTACAACACGGATCATGGGAGGCGGCATGATGGATCATAGGAGATGGCAGGACGGATCATAGGAGGCGGTAGGACGGATCATAGGAGGCGGCAGGACGGATCATAGGAGGTGGCAGGACGGATCATAGGAGGTGGCAGGACGGATCATAGGAGATGCAGGATGTATAGGAGGCAGACGGATCATGGAGTGGCAGGACGATCATAGGACGGTGCAGACGGAATCATAGAGGTGGCAGGGAATGGATCATAGGCAGGTGGCAGGACGGTCTAGGACGATTGGGCCAGGACGGATCATAGGAGGTGGCAGGACGGATTCATAGGAGATGCTACGATCATAGGAGGTGCCAGACGATCATAGAAGGCGGCAGACGGACATAGGCGGTGGCAGGGACGGATCATAGGGATTGGTTAGGACGGATCATAGGAGATGGAGACGATCATAGAGCGGCCAGGACGGATCATAGGATATGGCGGGCACAGGACGGATCATAGGAGGGTGGCACAGGACGGATCATTAAGAGAGCAGACGGATCCATAGGAGGCAGGATGGAATCATAGGAGGTGGCAGGACGGACTATAGGAGAATGGCAGGACGATCATAGGAGGTGGCAGGACAACGAATCATAGGAAGTGGCAGGACGGATCATAGAAGGCGGCAGACCGGATCATAGGAGGTGGCCAGGACGGATCATTAGGACGATGGCAGGACGCGATCAAGGATTTATGGCAGACGGATCATAGAGGGTGGCAGGACGGATCTATAGGAGGCGGCAGGACGGATCATAGGCAGTGACAGGACGGATCATAGGAAGGCTCTAGGACGGATCATAGGAGGCGCAGCGTCATTAGGACGAGGTGCAGGTTGGATCATTTAAGGCGGCAGGATGGATCATATAAGGCGGCAGACGGATCATAGGAGGCGGGCAGGATGGATCATAGGAGGTGGTAGACGGGATCATAGAGTGGCAGGATGGATCATAGAAGGCGGCAGGACGGATCATAGGAGGTGGCAGGACGGATCATATGAGGCGGCAGGACGGATCATAGAAGGCGACAGGACGGATCATAGGAGGTGGCAGGACGGATCATAGGAGGCGGCAGGACGGATCATAGAAGGCGGCAGGGCGGATCATAAGAGGTGGCCAGGACGATCATAGAGATGGCAGACGGATCATAGGAGATGGCAGGACGGATCATAGGGACGGTGGCAGACGGATCATAGAAGGCGACAGGACGGATCATAGGAGGTGGCAGGGGAACGGATCATAGGATGGGTGCATAGATGGATCACAGGAGGCGGCAGACGGGATCATAGAGAGGATGGGCCCAGACGGATCATAGGAGTGGCAGGACGGATCCATAGAAGGCGGCAGGACGATCATAGGAGGTGCGACGGAGCATAGGCAGATGGCAGGAATGGATCATATAAGCGGCAGGATGGATCATATAAGGCGGACAGACGATCATAGGAGGTGGCAGACGGATCATAGGAGGTGGCAGGACGGATCATAGAAGGCGGCAGGACGGATCATAGGAGATGGCAGGACGGATCATAGGAGGTGGCATGATGGATCACAGGAGGCGGCAGGACGGATCATAGCTCGCTCACTGTCGGATACGCACCGGTCATGAATGTCTTCTATTCAGGGAGACCTGAATGGTGTACACTGAGTCTTTTCATTGCGTGCCTGGCAGTGCGTATGGACTGGTGCTTGATGATCGATTGCTGCGGTCGATTACTGGTATGGGTGTGTTCCATGGGGACGCTGCTGTCTATGGGTGTATGCAATGAATCGAATGTTGTATTGCATCATTACGAGCGAGCGCGAAGCGCGGAGCGAGTCCTCATTGACTATCGGATTTTTCGCCCCCCCCCCCCCCCTCAGGTTTTTTGCAGGAGTAGCGAAAAAAAACGGCGGCCGCGCAGCGCCGCCAAATGTTCGTACACCTTCTTTGGCATCCAATTACCCAAACTTTGTAAAAGTTTTGACTGAGCGTCATCTCAGTCAGGTCACAAGTCCATGTGAAGTGACATCACCTTCAAAAAATGTTTGCGTTCCGTGCCAAAAGCCACAGTCTTTTCGAAAGTTTTGACTTTTGCAGGATGTCATAAGGAATATCAGTACCTACAATTCTTATACTCGGATTTTTCTATCGGTGGACCAAAGGTCAGGTCAATTTTCCTGACCTCCCCATTATAACGTGAATGGAAAATAAACAAAATGTTTCCCTTTCATAAAATATCTTGATCAGGCCTAATTCTTCAGAATAATTAGCTATTTCAGCTCATTATAAATTATCAAGGTGCAATTGTGGTCAGTGATCTCTAGAAGAAGTCATCTGAGGTCATCTGAGGTCATAGCAAATGATGTTGCTAATAACTCTTTGATAGAAAAAGAGATAGAGACGATTAGTCAACACCAATGTGTTCGTCTAGTCCTGGCCGCGTTGCCCCATATGCAACGATGACCTACCTGGGTCACCAAATTGACCTTACCTAGGTCAAATTTGAAGTTGGACCTTACCCAGGTCACCGTATACATGTTTTCAAAGGGCATCAATGAGAGCAAACACGATGGCGTCAAAAATGTTTACCCTATCTTCTTAGTGACCATGGCTATTCACGAAAAACTGTTTTGCTAAAAACAGTATGTTTGACCTTTCATGACCTCTGGAGCCTAACACTATTGATTCTAGATATCAAGGTTTCGAGGGACAACATTGCGCATTGCAAATTTCAATGGCTATCGATTGTCTCTCTAATGTTTGCTCTAGCTTATTCCAAGGTTTCCGAGCATAATTGGGGTATCTGGAAAAGAGTCCTAAAGAGTCCTAAAACCGGAAAATCTTGACTTTGGTGACCACTGGCTGACCTCAATTACCTGATCCCAAGAAAAAGATGAAATACTTCGATAGAGCTTGCCTTTAGAGCCTATCTAATGCCGTTTCCGCTTGTCGCTACGTTGCGTAGTTTGGAGATCTCACGGGGGGCGGAAATCAACCCCCCTGCAGTTCGTGTTTGGCGCGAACCCCCTGCAGTGCGCGGGTTAATCCCTAAAAATATGTGGGCATGAAAGTACATACACACGCTTATTATGTATACGTTTATGCTTATTTTGTGTATCTGCTTCCATCTCGGATCTGTGATTCCCGAGATTGTCTACGCAAGCTTTAAAAATAATTGCAAAATGTGGCAAAGAAAATAAATAGTTAAGTTTAAAGGAAATTGTTCATCTTTGATTTTTTTTTCAAACACAATTTGACTATATCTCAGTTAAAAACCCAAGTTGAAGGTGAACTATTCCCTTTAAACAATAATCAATATCGAACGAATATCAATGCTTCAGCCAAACGTTATGAATTATCGCTCGATAAAATAAAGCAGATACTTATTGAAACAGAGCAATTGTTACAGCCGAACCCCCTCAATCACAAACACAGGATAACCGAGCGTTGAACCATTCGGAGCCACTGCTTCAGCGCCATTCGGCCCGTCGCGAACAACACCGATCTCTGAATGTGTCCAGACGTGTCCGGGCTGTGTCTGCGATGGATGACCTACGTTTCTCCGGGGGCCGCTCCTGGCGCCCGCTCCTTAAGGAGTCAACGGATACATGCCGCCAGTCGGAGTAATACAGCCTCGTTAGCCGCATCGATTCGCCGGCATCGATTTGGGGCGAGGCAGAGCAGAGCGCTCCGCTGCGGGACAAATCGGCAGTGTGGGCCTCTGCCGACCTTGGTCTCCGAGCATGATACGCTCACGAGCTCATTTGCTCTCACAGCCCGCTGGTGGCCTTTAATGCCAGCTCTCTCATAATGCTGGTGGCGGAATACATTATGGCTGGAGCGAACTTCCACCAACTTAGATGAGATAGACTGGTTCGTGATGTTGAATAAAGTGCACGATTTAATATTGCTAATTTTAATTTGGATGCAGCACAAACTGTTCAAGCCGAATGCAATTTTATTTTATTTATTTATTTATTTATTTCTCAATATCGCCGACGGGATGACCCATTGATGGACGAAGTCAAAGTTTAAAACGGATACATATTTTTGATACATGTCATGCTTAACTCAATTTGTTCATTTTATTATGTATATTTTAGGCCAACCAGTTTCAAGATTTCAAGAACTCCAGACAATCACGGACTATACACAGTACGCAGTCCACTAATAAGTCACTTTCCCTAGACGCCTCCAGTTTTTACTTCGCATTTTGTATAGGTCTTCGAAACCCATTATTTATAACCGTCCTTTAGAGTAAAACAGGAAACAAGATACACAATATTGTACCAGAGATGCACATATAAGATATGTCATACAATAATAGTGTAGGAAGAGGTCGTGCATACCGCTATAAGAAATCCTGCCGTTACTGCTGCGCAACACGCACGTGGCAATGTCGCGAGTTGGTTTGTAACAAATTACAAATTCACCTCCCGCGGGTGGATACAGTTCGCTTCAGCTGCTGCGTTTGGTTTGCAAATTCATACAGCTCGTAAATGTTCCCGCGATTTGCAATTATGTTGTGATCTGAAAACGGTAAAGTAATTATTCGAAACATGCCTGTGCTAAATTGCTTTGTAATCGCTTAACTGAGACATAAGCCGTTTTCACGATGGATTATTTTGCGTGAAATGTTTTAAAACATCTTAAGATGTTTTTAAATGTTTTAGTATGAAAGTTTTAGTATACGATATATTCCAATACAAATAAGTTACTGATTTAGGCGATATTATCATTATTCAAGAGCTATGGAAACATGAAATGAGCTCTTTACAAGGTTATGATCCAAAATTGTTCGTTTCTAAAGAACATATGCGTCTAGAGTCCGTTCGTTCAGCTAAGCATAGCGCCATATTAGTTACTCAATCTGGCATTGTCATGGATCACAGGTCTGCCTTCGCATGGCGCATTAATTCGCTAGAAACGATTCGATGGATGCGAGTCCATTATGAGTCAAGGGGAGTTCGCTTTGTTGAGCGACCAATAGCGTGCCCAAGACCGAGATGTTTCGAGATGTTCTGAAAAGTGTCAGTAGGTGAAGATCTGGCATCACAGCTAACCTATACATAATTATCTTGCTAATTACCACCAAACCGCAATTTTGAATTATACTATATTCTTAACAACATATTACAAAAATCTGAGAGATATTTCAAGACAAAAATCGCTTTCTAAAGCTGAGTAGTTAAGGAAAGAATAAGTATACTAAAACTTGCATACTAAAACATTTCAAAACATCTTAAGATGTTTTAAAACATTTCGCGCAAAATAATCAATCGTGAAAACAGCTATAATGAATGGATAAATTAATTGTTAACGAAATACAACTCCTCTAGTATAAAGGTACGGGGTTTCGCAGGACCTGAATACCACCATAAGATCTTGAATAACTACTTCATTTTGTGTGACAAAGTCGAAGACCCAAACGTATCCGGAAGATAAGAAGCTGTTTGCCTTGATATTAAACTCATGTCCTAAGCTCAGTCCCTGTCACAAGCCGCATAACATACTGATTATAAACACAAATATAATGATCCAAAACTACAGAAACTAAGTGAGTGAGCTAAACCGACGCTGTTGCCGCCTGAACTATATGTGGGCTGGCAGATAGTAAATAGGATGCGTCATGCAGTGAAATAGTGCATGTAGCATACACACAAAATAAAACACACGATATTTGACACAAATTAATCTTGAAGGCTTTGGACTTCGACAGCACCTCCACTTCACGATCACGCAGTGGTCTGAAACAGGTTAGGTACTTCGATACCGAAACATGCAGTGGAATGGGAGAGAAGGAATGAGATACATGGCGTTTGATCGATCGGATCGCAGACAGGCACCAAATGTGCTGGGCTCTCAAACCCACCTGGAATTTAGCGGAATAATTCAAGATAATGTCACATAACTTCATGCACGCACACATAAATAATTGCAAGAGAGACTGAATACAAATATGCCCTTACCAAAAATTGGCAAGATTAAAGGGACTGTCCCACCTTCAAAAAATGTGTTAAATGTACGTCGTTTGTGGGCAAAATATGAGTGTGCTGCTGAACACAATATGGACATTTTTTTCTCAAACGTAACAGTGCTTCAATTTCATAAAAAGTTTTAAATATTTGGGCTGATGACGTCATATGAAGGAAATTTTTTGGGAAAGAAAAACTTCACGCTGTTATACAGTAGGACTATTGTATGGCTAATGTATGACCAAGGTAAAACAAGTCGACTGCTAATCGACATTTAGCAAAGACAGACTACGACATCGCTCACGGGCAACCATTCAAATACATTGGGGGCTGGCGGATGTTACAGATTCAAAATCAAACTCGAATTTCTCTGTGGATTCGTACTTCAGTGGTTGTTTTAACTTATACCATACATAATTGCAATTGCCGAAGCACGCAAAATGGCTATCTCAACTCAAATCTTATGTTAAGGTGGGACAGTCCCTTTAATTAACACGGCATTAGAGACTCGGAAGGAGCCTGTCAAACTAGTCTTAGATCGGCAGCTCTCAATAAATTAATAACCATTATGTAAATTCAATTCCGACTCAGATATCATAACTCCATTTTAAATAAATATTTTCGAATGCCGTGCGATTCGTTTTTATACGAGCAGCATTTAACTCTAAGTCATATTGGCAACTAGCTACGTGATGGAATGCGGCATCTATTATTAACATCGAACGCACACACATCGAACGCACACACATCCACACACACAAACACACACACACACACACACACCTACACACACACACACACACACACACACACACACACACACACACACACACACACACACACACACACACACATACACACACACACACATCACACACAAGTTTTCCTACTGGTGCCATGCTAACTATCAATGTTACGGTATAAGTGTAGGCTTGATTTAAAGTTCAAAGTGAAGCTTCTACAGAAAGGGCTCATACGTGGGGGTTACATTAACTAGAAATGTTTCCTTTTGATCATCCATCATTTGGGGAGTTGAAGCAGGAATTCCGATTTCTCACAACGCTATTACATCGAACGCTTAAAAGAAGAATGGGTTGGTGAAGCCTTTTCCCTATGATATGTTTATTGTGCAAGATTTCAGCGCATATTATAACCCCAATAATCGGTTACATTGAATTGATTCAGTTTCTGAAGCATAGAAACAAACAACAACCACCGAAACAAACCAAATTAGGTGTATTCGTGTGAGCGAACCAGGGATTAATTAGTATGCTACCTTTGAATGTGGTAACTCCGCCCCTGTAGCTCAGTCGCGAAAGCGCTGGGCTTCCGAGTTCTGACCTCAACCGGTATGTGGCAGCCCGGATCGAGCCGCTTCGGCTTTCGCTATTTGCTCCTGACGGGGATGGCCTGCGGCCGATGATGGCAGCGATCGCACTCAAGGTCAGGTGACGTCAGTGAGCGGGACGGACCGTGTCCAGGTATGTCGGGCACGTACAACTTATACAATTCACCTGCTAAGTTAAATCGGGTGGTGGAGTCAGGGCTTGCGCCACAACCTTCGCTTAGCGCGGGGCTTGACCTCGAAAATCCATCCATTTAAAACATTTGGACTTAATATTGAAAACAAATGAACCTGGCTGTAGTGATCATGGAAGAAAATCAATCTTGTGAAAATGTTACTGATCTTATTTTCGTATGGCCTATATTTCGGGTCATCAGAGTCATCAGGCTTGTGCGATGTGGTCTGCTGGATGTTAACATCGCACGAGTACAGACCCGACTGGCGACAGAAGACAAACCAGTCGGCAACAGTCAACACTGACAATGTCTAACGTCCGTTTGCTATCCTCGAACTGTTCCCTCGACCATCTGATTTTGAATTATTCTTCAGTCTGCTTTAAGTAAAAAGTCGCAACCGCTTTGTCGCCGAAATCTATTGTATTTGACGCATCCCAATGTCAGCAAACTCGGGTCACCCTTTCTGCTGAAAAACGAAAGAGCGCTGGCAGAAAGCCTGAGACTGAGAGGATAAGAATGAATGATCCATCAGATGATGAATCACCACCTTCACCCCGGATGTAAAAACACTACCAAAATGTTTCAGTGGTTGAGGATTGGTTCGACTGGTTGGCTTTGTCTTCGTATACACAGACGAACTAATTTCGGGACAGATCACAAATCCATTGATATATGTGGGCTGCAATATTGCGTATAATAACCTAAATAAAAACGCTCCTTGAATGGGAAGCAAGTGTAATCCAGGTTGAGCCCGCTTATATAACAGCTTTGACTTCATGAGAAAGTTGCAACAATAACTGCACTCTCCGTTACGCTGCCTTTGTGTCTGTGCATGCGTGCGTGCGTGCGTACATACACGTGTGTGTGCACGTGTGTCGTGTGTGTATATGTGTGTTTTGTTAGTTTCCTTAGCAATGGTCAGCATCCATAGTCGACTACCCAAAAACGCAATTAATTGTTGTCTTATATGCCATGCCACAATTAAGGTATATTTTTAGACGATATTTCATGAGGGCAAGCATATTGACCTGGTCTGTCCTGTCCTGTCCATGGCTGTATTTATGTCCAGTAGTTGTTGTGACATTATCAATGACAGTGATGTGCTGAGTTGTTCTCTGAAACACAGATGAAGACTGGCGTGTATCCTTTTGAACGACAACGATGGAGCCAAGCTATGGATGGACGGTAGTTGCTTGCACTTGCGGTTATTTAAACATTAAATTTAAGAGTCAAATAAAATAAATGTAAATAATAAAAGAGTTTTCAAAAAGCGTTTCATAATATAATTAACTTTAAAAAAATGTTGTTTCCAATCAATCATCTCCTTGACCTATGGGTGCCCCGTTAGTTATGCGACAGGGACAATGAAGCGTTGGCGACTTGACTTTCCACATTCAGCTAAATCCAATAGTTTTGAATATTTGCGTAAAAGCGAAGGAATTTGATATTTGCTCATTGATGACAAATTTCATAAAAAGTATATACACATGCTCATACATTATTACTTTACAAGTCAGGGTTTCCAAAAGGATGTATACCTCAATATAAAACTTTCTAATCATTTGGAAGTACATATTCAGTGTCTGGCCACATATATATATATATATATATATATATATATATATATATATATATATATATATATATATATATATTGCTTTATTGTCTGGTTAGCAAAAAGGCTACTTTGGCCTTAGTCCCTCTCTTTTGATTGGGTAACCATGAAATGAGGGAAATTTGGATAGTGAAGCAGGATTTTATGACGGTTGGCGACTGGGCAATTTTCCATGCCCTCAACCGTAGAGCGAAGTATAGGGTAACGATCAGGCCATGAGGGCGGCTGCACCACTCCCACGGGTACGCGTTGGCTGCCATATACCCGGTAGCCGCTGCCACTTATCTGCGATGGAAGGAGATTGATGACCAGCAATCGGGAGAATAAAAAGGAATATCGAAAGAGCAGCAATAAAAGAGCACTCTTGGGATCGACAAACCTTTCTTACATCAGCTTTGAGCTTCGACAAGGAATTTCATTAGCGTGTAAAACGTAATGTTTTTCTGAGCTTCAAAGCAAACTCGGTTTTTCAACAATGCTTGTCTAAATAAAGCTCTTAAATTATCAGATGAGAATGTACAAAAATCTAGCTTTTTGCGGATGGCACAGCAATTATTGCGAAAGGCAATTTACATATGATGACCTACAAAACAAGCTAATTGTCGTATTTCACAGAACTAACTGGTTTATATCTTTCTAGCTTTTTTAATGATACTCTTCCATTACTAGTTTCCGATTTGTTCAACCTTGAGAGACCACTCATCACCAGGGCTGTTGAACATTTTGATGTGCCCGTTTTACCCACTGTAACTTCCAGTACTCTTTATTTTTCTTGCACTGCTTCTAAAGCTTGGAACGCCATTGTTTGTCCCATGTTTCGACAGTTAGACAATGTTCCGAGGTGTAAAGCATCTTGAAAAAAATATGTTTGAAATCCTCTTACTAACAAGTATCTAGTGCCTACTGAGTCATTCTTCCATGCCAACTCACCCGAACGATGACCCCCTCAGATTTCGACGAAAACTTGGCTAGGGGGTTTTCTATAGCCATGAACACAATTCTGAGGAATATAGAGCGTTTTGAGCTACGTTTTAGGAGTTATGGGTGACTGCTGTTTTTCGACTTTTGACAAAGTTTTGTTTTACTGGCTTTATCTTGAAAACTATTCGTCACAGATCCAACCGTAATAAAAGAAATGATAGAGTTTGAACACAGATTTTTAAATCTGCTTATATTTTTAAGAACAAAAATCATAATATTAGAAAATCTGAGCTTCAAAATTTTGCAATTTGATTTCCAAAAAACATGAGTCAACGTTTTTTTTTAATTGATGCCATATTTATCTGCCTCATGCTTTTTTCTTCGGAATGACATTAAATCATCGTGGGCCTTCTAATAGCACTAATAGCACTTCAGCAAGCCCGGCGTATCGGTATTCCGCCGCCGCGCGGAGCGGCGGCGGCTAGGAGGTCGCGCGCTGCCTCGTCCGGGAGACCGCAGCTGCACCCTTCGTCCCTCTGCACTGTAGGGCTTGGGCGTCACAAGCAGGGGGAAGGGGGAGTTGTGGAGAGGCGTCCCCCCATTCGTTGCAAACAGAGCTGCGTCCCCTACAATTTTCGGATTTTAACATTACGTTTATGGGCGTTGCATGGAAAGAATCAACTTCAGAATTCCAGCGTCCCCCCTCTAACTCTTGGTTCGTGGCCAAGATCCACTGTTTTCGACGCCCATGCCCTACAGTGCAGAGGGGACGAAGGGTGCAGCTGCGGTCTCCCGGACGAGGCAGCGCGCGACCTCCTAGCCGCCGCCGCGCCGCGCGGCGGCGGCATACCGATACGCCGGGCTTGCTGAAGCTAGTGCTATTGGAAGGCCCACGATGATTTAATGACTCTCTAAGGTAAAACAGCACGAGAAATATAAATATGGCATCAATTTTAAAATCCATTGACTTGTGTTTTTTGTAATCAAACTTTAAAATTTTGGAGCCCAAAGTTTTCAATATTTCGATTTTTGTTCTTAAGAATCTATGCATGTTTACAAAGCTGTGTTCAAACTCTATCATCTATTTGTACGGTTGGATCTGTGACGAATGGTTTTTAAGATAAAGCCAGTCACAAAAACAGTTTTTGTCAAAAGTCGAAACACAGCAGTATACTCCTAAACCGTAGCTCAAAACGCTCTATATCCCTTACAATCGTGTTCAGGGCTAGAGAAAAATCCCTGGCCAAGTTTTCGTCAAAATTCGAGGGGGTCGGGTAACAAATTTGCGTTTCGGTGGGTGAGTTGGTAATGAATGACCCTACTGCTTAATTGTAAAAGCAGATTCTTACCATTGTCACTTCAACGTAAAATGCGGGGTTAAGGCTGATTAGTTTAAATAATATATGTTTATTTCTGTTTGTTCTTTCATGTAAGTGTTCGGTTCCCTCCACTTATTTTGTATTTTTCCTGCTCATTTTCATCTTTTTCTATCATCATTATTTGCATTGTTTGGGTATCAATTACTAATCATTCATAATAATGCATATGTTCTTGCTTTTTGTCCAACTAGTACCTAACTATAGCTGCAGCCTCGGGAATCCACCGGATGTCACTAGCTCTGCTATTTGTCCGGTGGACCCCGAGGTATAATATATTTACTAATCACCTGGGGGCGGACTGTCCGGAGAAGAAGAAGAAAATATTAAAAAAAATAACGGGGAGTGGTGTGACCTAATATGAGTCAATGTCCATTGTCCATCCTTGTATTTAGTTATCTGGTAGTTAACTTACTTGAGTCATACGGGCATGGAAGGGCACTCCTGCATACCTGTCTGCCGTCGCAGGGTTGTGTGGCCGAGGATTTGGCTGTTGCCACAACTTGTGCACGGTTTCAACGGCGGTCATTATAAAGGTATGGGACAACAAAAAGTTCAGATAAGTTCCTCGCAAACTGTCAATAAATGAGATATCATACTTAAATACGTTATATGATATGGTGATGTCATCCTTGTGAGTGATTGGTTCGATCTTCAATTTCACCTGAAGCATTTCACATTTCAATTTTGAGATTAATCCTCCTTTTGTGCATTGTCAGTGACATAAAAATCATGTCGCTAGTTGACGACACAAACATGACCAGTCAGGTACCAGACCGACATTGACTCACTTGACGGTGCTAGTCAGTTTGTTGTTTTAGTCTGAGTACACTGTAAACCAAATTGACAAGTCTTGTGTAATATAGGATAGCCCTATCCTAGTACGACTGCCAGTTACAGTCACGCGACCGAGGCTCAATGGTGGTAGTGACTCATCCCGGTAACATGTACAACTCAAGTGGTTACATTATAGTAGTTTGGGCGCAAGCAAAGGATACACCTTGTTTTTCAATACAAACTTTCTAAGTTAGTCGGCTTGTATTGTTCACAAATGGTTACTTGAAACTGTTGCATGCCACAGTACGATGCTTGTAAACACTGAAGAAAACAAATCAATTGGTTACCATTAATCAACTACGTTTTAGGGAGAGACCGATGAATTGATATTCCGTTTGTGAACCTCGTGGACGCGCCTGCTCAAGCGCGGCATGCGATAAGACGCGACAATGAAGCGTCCACGCGCACTGCGCTGAAAAGTCTCGCCCAGATCGCCATCTTACGACTAAACAGCGTTCCCTCCACGCTTCCAGTTCCAGCATCCGCGCGTTTTCAAAGTTGCCGGTGATAGTATGGAGGGAAAGCTGTGAGGGAATGCAGTAGTATTGACTAAATTTTAAACTTGTTATACTAATGTTTTGTTGTGTGCCGTTTAGTGTGCGTAATGTTTGTAGGTGTAGGGGGGGGTATTGTAATACAGGTAGTCGGCGTCCAGTTTGTGAGCACGCATCGGCCGTTGATTGTGCTGTGTACATGTTCGAAAATGTTCGAAATGTATTAACTGAAATAAGTTTGAATGCCCAATTTTTGCCGAGCCGTTCGATGGTTCGCGATGGGCTGCCCGCTACGTTTAATCCTTCATATTTTTTCCATTGAAATTGCAGACGCTAGCCAACAAGATGTATCTTTTACACTGTTTTCCTGTGGCAAGCCTGTTCTTGAGCTCGGGTGTGCGTGTCCCTTATGCTGGAATATGTACAACCTCATTCCGCTGAGGAAGCTGAAATAAGAACTTACATCGAAATACTTGCACAGGTAAAAACTATGCAACGATAATGCTAACCAATCTACAAACCAAAGACTTGTTTACAAGTTTGGATCCATTTCGCATAGGCGTTGCCTTGTTCGTTTTACCAACTACAGGAATAGTTGATCTACAAGGTTTTCATAATTTTCTACCAACCAACAAGGTTGTTAACCAAGTTTGGATCCATTTCGCATAGGCGTTGCCTTGTCACCTTACAAACCAATGACTCGTGAGTTATATCATTATTTCCTTCGGACATGTTTCTGAGATACAATTACTACGTTTGCGTGTGTAACGCTAAACGAGTATTGTTTGCACTAGTTTTACCGATCAAGTATTTCTTGAAGTTCTTCAGTACATTCCTCAGCGCTGGAATGAGGTTTGCAACATCATTCCAGCGCTAAGGACAGCACACCCGAGCTTCAGGAACAGGCTTGCACGGAGAAAACTAGTGCAAAAGATACACTTGTTGCAGCCTCTGCAATTTCAATGTGAACAAAAAAATAAAAAATGAAGGATTAAACGCGGCAGCCATCGCGGAACCATCGAACGGCATAGACAAGAAAATGTGGGCATTCCAAACTTTATTTCAGTTAAATACATTTCTAACATGACAGCACAACAACCGGCCGATGCGTGTTCACAAACTGGACCAACACCAGATTTAACAACCTCCCCCCTACCCCCTACAACATACGCACACTAACGCACACACCAAAACATAGTAACAATTCAAATTATACAATTAAAATTATAAAATTACTACTCACTTCCCTCAAGCTTTCCTCAATCACAATGCACCGGCAAATTGAAAACGCGCGGATGCGTGCGTCTAAGATGGCGTCTGGGCGAGCACTGCAGCGCGGTGCGCGTGGACGCTCCTTCCCGTTTATGAGCAGGCGGGCGCAGGCGCGTCCACGAGGATACAAACGGAATATCAATCACTAACTTCCTACAAACGTATGATATATTGTGTACCAATTGACTTTGTTTCTTCCTGTGTTGTACAAGCATGTACTTTGTGTATGCTTACCTTACAAGCTACCATTTGAACAAAAACAACGCCGACATAACTTAGAAAGTTGTATTAAACAAGGGGTACCCTCTTTGCATTCGCGCCCAAAGCTAAATGATACACACGACTTGAGTGTACATGTCACGCATGAGTCAAACTACACCTTGAGCCTCGTTTAGCGTGGATGTAACTGCAGGTACTAGGATAGGGCTATCCTAGTTACCAAGACTTGTCAATTTGTATTACAGTGTACTTGTTTAGCGTTAACAACGCAAACGTAAGTAATTGTATCTCAGGAAACAAGTCCGAGAAGAATGTAAATACGAGTCATTGGTTTGTAAATGAACAAAGCAACCTTGCGAAATGATACCAAACTGGTTAACAACCTTTTGGTTGGTTTAGAAAATTATGAAAACTATGTAGATCAATATCCTGTAGTGGAAACGACAAGAACGCCTATGCGAAATGGATCCAAACTTGTAAGCAAGTCTTTGGTTTGTAGATTTGGTTTACAGTGTACCATTGAGTTCGTTGGGATCATCACATCCGGTGTGCGGCATGTCAGCGAGAGCCGGTCGTAAGTTAAGCGGCCGAGACTTGCCAAGCTCAGTTACTTACGAAAAAATAATGGTGCCTTGGAAGCTGCTTTCATGACCACAGCGATATATTGGTATGCTACAATATACGTACACCCGGAACACTAGACGGGTTGACGTTTGGAGATTTAAGTTTGAACTAGTCAGACCAGCCAATAACCGATCACTATGAACCGCACTCAATATTAAGCAAGTTAACCGATAATACATGCCGAATATGATTTCCTACATGCCGGGGTATGCTTGAAGTATAGCACGAGCCGGGCAGGAAAATGTCGGGCCAGAAATTGTTCGACCTGAATTCCCATGTTATTTGATAGGTCGGGCAGGAAACAAAAGTTTCTTGCCCGGCTTTCCTGCCCGGCTTAAACTTAATAAGTTACTACTAATATTACTTAATAATGAATAGGCTCGTGCTATACTTAAAGCATGTTCCGACATGTACGAAAAATCTTACTGACCTTAGCCTGACGCAATTATCTGGAAACTCAGTTGGCAAAATTTAGCTCTGGTCCTCGTGCTACGCACTCGGACCTCCGCTAATTTTGAAAACCTCGTTTCCAGATCATTTCGTCGGCCCGGTCGCATATTTTCCAAGTGTATACAGCTGGTGGTAATAGCAGCCATTTAGATAGACATAAGTCAGTCAAAAATGTAGGTATTGCTTTGCTTTTTGGGGAGACATCGTCCATACTTCCGTCTCCAATATATTTTCCGTTTTTTTTAATATATTTGAAAATTGTGATTTTGGGAAGACAAAAATAATTTTCAAAATAATTTCTAAA
This sequence comes from Semibalanus balanoides, assembly GCA_014673585.1. Lineage (NCBI taxonomy): Eukaryota > Metazoa > Arthropoda > Thecostraca > Balanomorpha > Balanidae > Semibalanus > Semibalanus balanoides. Next base: position 144,796 of record VOPJ01004584.1, read on the forward strand.
AAATCCCAAAAATCAAACTTTTCAAGCATATTCAAAAGCTGGAAGATATATAAGAGAATCAAGTATGAACGATGCCCTCCGAACAAATACAAACAATATCTATATTTGTGACTGACTTATGTCTCCCTGAGTGGTTGCTATAACCGCCAGCTGTATACACTTGGGAAATATGTGGCCCGGTCAGTAATATATAGGGCCAGCAATTGTTCGACCTGAATTCCCATGTTATTTGATAGGTCGGGCAGGAAACAAAAGTTTCTTGTCCGGCTTTCCTGCCCGGCCTAACTTAATAAGTATACTACTAATATTACTTAATAATTAATAGGCTCGTCATATACTAAAGCATATTCCGGCATGTAGGAAAAATCTTACTGACCTTAGCCTGACGAAATTGTCTGGAAACTCAGTTTGCAAAATTCAGCTCTGGTCCTTGTGCTTCGCACTCGGACCTCCGCTAATTTTGCAAACCTCGTTTCCAGATAATTTCGTCGGCCCGGTCAGTAATATATAGTCTTTTCAAAAAGCTCAACGACTCATTGCATTGAACTTCAGAATGTCTTCATTCTTAGCTGTCGCCTATTTCGTTACACAAAGCGACGACCATGTAAGCTGTATCATTAAAGTAACAGAGTGTGCTGTAGCTGATCGAGGATATGTCATTGTTAGTAATGCTGTTGCATTTACAGTGCTGCAAGTGCAGAAGAGACTTCAGAACGCTGGCGGATCCAGGGGGCAGCATGGGCAAAATCCCCCGTATTTCAGGTTCGACAGGGGCGGCAATACAAATCCCCCCCCCGAAAGCCGCTGAAACTGGTGATGAAAATGGGTACTGACGGCGAAAAATAGTTTTTTGTCGAATTTTGTGTTTTGCCTCGTTCATGTTTCCTCTATTTGTTAGCAATTTGGTAGCAGTAGGGAGAAGGGAAAGAAGTGGCGCATCTGCCGCTTCTTTGATCTGGAGCGATTCACAGAGGTCAAATTCCCAAAATGGTGACATTTGGCCAGATTTGTCCTTCGTGACCTCGTTTGACCTTTAAGATCTAAGATCACCAAAATTTTAGCAAATGTAGATCATCATAGCACCTACCTACCCGGTAAGTTTGAATGTTTTAGCTTTCATATTTTCTGAGATACCTATTTGTGGGGACTTAAGTCCCCCCCTCCAGTTCGCGTTAGTGGCGTACCCTTCTCAAGTGCGCGCGTTAAGGGGCGAGTGGTTATAAGCAATATTAGACTAGCGACTTCGTAAAATAGCACATGTCTGCAATATACCTAGTCCACGTAGCAGATCTTCATATCAGCGCATGGGGTGTCGTCCAAACCTAACGTTCATCATAATCTTAATGGTTCTTCTCATGAGAGGTTAGTCTAATCATTGTTTTATCTCAACAGATCACAAGCCTGTCCCGCACGACAGTTATATGCTGAGGTTATAGTATTTTTGTCATAATAATCGGCTAGGAAAAGAGGCGGGCGTCAAATTTCAAACTGAATGGGTGATACCATGTATGTACTTACTCTCACAAGAATAAATAGCAGCTTACTCTTGCAATCAAACCATTGGACAACGGACAGTATCAGTCGCCATGCCTGTTGTTGTAATCTAGCTCCCGTGGATATTCCTAACTACAGCATGCATAATAAGCGGAATTATCGACAGGCACGCCATTACTGGATACTCTGAACTCTAATTTATTCTCTCAGTATTTGGGTATTTGATCTCTTCTGCATCTCTACATAAATTTAGCTTCGTGGCCAGAACGACCAGCCAGCATGGAGCTGGGAGCAGCGCAGACCAGCACGGAGCAGCAAACAGTAACTAACACAGACCAGCGCAGACCAGCGCAGACCAGCGCAGTCCAGCGCAGACCAGCGCAGACCAGCGCACAATATCGTGTTGCGGAGAGAGGAACCATCGTGTCCAAACACCACAGCGGCACGTCGGCTCGACGCACCGGCGGCCCCGGCTCGGTGATCGATTTTACGTCATCGTGGTCAGCTCGGCGGGCGATCTCAGCACGGGAGGGGGACCCCGCCAATCTGGGGAGGGGAGGGGACGCCGGTCAGCTGAGCTGCGGTGGTCACGTGACCCGATATAGGAGAGCTGGGCTGCCGGAGCGTGTGGTGGATGGAAGCTGCTGCCGCGGCGTACGGCACGGAGAGGTGGGCCGGGTGTGCGGCAGGGGTGGCGCTTCGCTGAATACACTGCACTGATCAGTTTGTTTTAGATAAAGCCAATTAAGTTTAGTCACCTTTCGGCATGCACTACATATGAAATGGACATTTGTCATCGCAAAAACGCTTGAGCCAATCACAAGCAAATGACATCAATCGATGAGAAGCGCACCATGCTATCAAGGTGATTATTATGTGAGGCATGGGTCAATCTAAGGCTTGGCCCCAAACTTTGTCGTGAACGTCCAACACAATACCAAAACTCATGTGCGTGTTCTTATGCATTTATAACTGATCTAAAACAAACCTCTTTGCACCTGTTTCTTATATATTATTTTGCATTAAGTAAAAGTGCTATTTCTTCGCCGATTTCAGGTGTTGAGTGACAGCATGGCGTTGGTATAGGCCCCTTGGATCTGTCCCTGGTCGGCCCTTTCAATCGCTTTGCAAAATGGACGCCGCTGTGACGGTGCATACAAGCAGTCACATCAATAATCGGAACTCTACCACCAGCTTCAACACTCCACTCCCGTCATCTGTTCACTGTTCCGTATTCCGCAACGTGTTTGGGCGGTTTGGTTGGAGTGCCCTGCCCTCAGGCAAGGGTCGACCTCGGATCGGGTGAACGGGCGCGGTGTGGGGCAGCGTCAGGTGCTCGTGAGGCGCGCTCATGGAGAGTGGAGATCCAGTGATCGGATCGGTTATAAGACAAGATTATTGTTTGATTGCCTTCTAATTTGAATGCAATATTTTACATTAATGGTGTGGCAGATTGCACCACGATTTCTGCTTCTGTCAGTGGAAAGCCACTGACAGAGACTGGAGACTCTAAGGCCTGCTAGTAGACAGTAGACACCACAAAGGTAAGCAGACCCGATCCTTAGGCATCCCATTTGTGTTCGTTTTCCCAAAAGTTCCTTTCTTAATATCATGATATCATGAATTCGACCCCACTTATGCGTTAACAATTTATGAACAATAACCTGAACAATAACAATAACCTAATCTGTGAATAATCGGCACTCTCACATTTCATCAATTTTACCAGTTTTAACATTGAACACATTTGATAGGAGCGAAACCCTACATCATCATATATTCTCCAAGCTTAGCCACCATCAGTGGGAAAGGCAGAGACAAGTCAACATATTCAGTTACATACATAACCGTCTGGACATCAGCTCCACTGTCAGGACCACTTTCCGAAAGTTTGTTTTTGGGGCGGAGATATTCTGAGGTCGATTCTTTCCATCCAACGCCTCATAGGTGTAATGTTAAAGACGACAATGTTAGGAGCTGTGTCCCCCCCTCCCCCTCCAACGCTCATTCCCGCTGCTACAGCCGGCAGTGGAGAACTCCTGAAGCCACACTACCGATCCATATCACTGTCAAGTGTCAATAGCGCCCCGTCAGCCTGTCGGTCGGCTAGTCGCAGCGTCTTATATACCTCCGGAACGGTGGGGCGCCGCTCGCCGGCTCGTATAGGGGCTCGCACTTTTTCTTCTCGTTATTTGGTGATGCAGACTTGACAGATGAAGTCGAAGGTTGATATTTTATGCATGTTTACGATGTGTTTTATTTGGTTGCTACTAGCAGCAGGTCCACAGTTATATCAGCCGTTTTCACGATGGATTATTTTGCGCGAAACGTTTTAAAACATCTTAAGATGTTTTGAAATGTTTTAGTATTGAAAGGTTTTAGTATACTTTTCTTGTCCTTAACTACCGTCCCCCTATTGCAACGATTTTTGTCTTGAAATGTCTCTCAGAGTTTTTGTAATATGTTGGGTAAGAATATATATGTACAAAATTGCGGTTTTTTTTTTCTGGGTGGTAACTAGCAAGATAAATAATTATGATAGGTTAGCTTTGATGCCAGATCTTCGGCCTACTGATCTTTTTCAGAAACATCTTTGAAAACATATCTGTCTCGGGCACGCTATTGGTCGCTAACAAAGCGAACTCCCCTTGCTTATAATTAGACTCGCCTCCAGCAATTGTTCTGGCGCATTATTGCGCCATGCGAAGGCAGACCTTTGTGATCCATGGACGCTGCCAGATTGGAGTAACTAATTGCGGTATGCTTAAACTGAACGAATGGATCTAGACGGCATATGTTCTTAGAAACGACAATTTTGCATAATAATCTTGTAAAGAGCTCATTTCATGTTTCCATAATTCTTGAATAATGATAATATCGCCTAAATCAGTAACTTTATTTTTCTTAGGAATATATCGTATACTAAACTTGGATACTTAAACATTCAAAACATCTTAATATAGTTTTATGCATAGTGGCATTAATGATTCAGTTAATGAACGAGCCGAAGGCGAGTTCATAAACTGAATCTTTAATGCCTGCACGAGTGCATAAAACGATTTAGTGCATGGCCGTTTCAAGCATACAACTTTTTCGAGTACAGATTTCAAGTACAGATACATATTCTAATGAGCTCAATGCAGGGTCATTGACCTAAGGCTCAGCAGTGTATTATTCACTCCCGGGAGTGTATTAACACTCCAGTTAATACACGGCTAAAGTTAAGCACGTGGTCAATGGGAAATACTCATTCGGCCATGCACTAATATAGTTTTATGCATGAGTGGCATTAATGATTCAGTTTACGAACGAGCCGAAGGCGAGTTCATTAACTGAATCTTTAATTGCCACGAGTTGCATAAAACCGGATTTGTCATGGCGAAGACTGTTCTGTTTAGAGCACAAGTACATATTTTTCGAGAGTTCATGCAAGATTCATTTACCTAAGACTTAGCAGTGTATAATCACTTTTGGGAGTGATTAACACTCCAGTTAATACACCGCTTACAGTTAAGCACATGGTCAATGGGAAAACAGTCTTCGGCCATGCACTAAGATGTTTTAAAACATTTCGCGCAAAATAATCCATCGTGAAAACGGCTATTGCTATTATCAAGACAAACAAAGGTTGTACCCAGGTAAAGGTGACCAAAGCGAGAAGTAATTTTCAAACGCTTTTTATGTAATTTAAAAGCGACGTTTGACATATGTGGAAAAGATGGAAACAATTTTAGCTGATCAATCTAAGTTCTGTTTGGTGACTGATCCTATTCTTAGAACTATTCGTCAAGTGGAAGATAAGATTAATAGGCTTCTAACAAAGTTAAAATCTCAAGGTATGATCTCTGAAGAATAAGAATTATATAAGCGGCTGTTTGTGTCAGGTAGGTATCCTGTATCCTGTACCCCTGGTATCCTGTATGGGTTGCCCAAGATTCACAAGGCCCTTGTCACTCTTCGACCAATTTTCTCCGCGTGCGGTACCTCAGCATATAATTTGGCTAAGTTTCTTGTCCCCGTGCACGCTCCCTTGACTACAAATGAGTTTACGGTGTTGAATTCCTATCAACTTGCAAATGATATTTCAAAGATGTACTGTGGCTCTAATTCTGATATGTTCATGGCCAGTTTTGACGTTGAAAGCTTGTTCACAAATATTCCCCTTCAGGAAACCATTGACGTCTCTCTTTTCAACAGCCATTGAAGTAACTGGAATAACGTCGAAATATTTTAGATCCCTACTTGAGCTTGCTGTCATGAGTTCTTATTTCATTTTCAACGATAAATTGCACCGTCAAAAAGAAGAGGTTGGTATGGGGCTTCCTTTAGGTTCTACATTTGCAAACATTTGCATGTGTTATTATGAAAAACTTTGGCTCGCCTCCTGTCCACCCGACTTCGCACCTGTATTTTATCGAAGGTATGTTGACGGACCTGCTTTCTTCTTTTCAAGGACGATCCCATGCTGACAAGTTTCTTAGCCATCTGAACAGTAAACATACAAGTATTAGATTTACTATGGAGACACAGTCGAGTGAGAAACTTCCTTTCTTAGATTTTATGGTCCACAAGGAGGGTGGGTGTTTCCACACATCAATGCACAGGAAACCTTCTTTTTCAGGTTTAGGCACGAGCTTCTTTAGCTTCATTTCCAAGTCCCTAACATTTTCCGCAATCTCATCTGCCATTTTCAGGGCTTATCATGTTAACTCATGTTATTCATCCATTCATTCTGAGCTTGAGTTTATCAAGAAGTTCTTTAGAGAAAATGGTTTCCCCTCAAGATTGTAAACTCATTCATTCGTAAGCTCCTTGACTCTCGGTTTCTTAAGACCCCTAGGACCTTTGATGTACCTAAACTTAAAAATTATTTTGTTCTACCTTACTTCGGCCCCGATTCAGAAAAGCTCAAACGGGAGATCATTGACCTGTTGTCGAAGGTCTACCCCTTCCTGGACCCTAAGATCATTCTGACCAACCCTTCCTCAATCCGTTCTTTTTTCCAGTACAAAGATATACTTCCTAAATGTTGTCAATCGACTGTGGTATATGAATTCTGTTGTGCCTCGTATGGGGCATCATACGTTGGATCCACTCTGCGAAACCTCTACAGTCGCATTCAACAACATTTAGGTAATTCTGTTCGTACTGGAAATTTGTTGACTTCTCCTGACCCGTCTCCTATTCGGGATCATTCCTTGACGTGTGATACCTTAGTGAGACAAGACAACTTCTCGATATTAGAAAAAACGTCCTCAGCTTTAGATATAAGAATATTAAAATAATTACATATCTTTCAACGCCATCCTTCTTTCAACAATGGACAAGTTGCAGGTTGTTTGGTGAATATGTGCAAAATAATAAGAAAAATGTGCTGATCACGAGAACACATCCATTTTGCATAAAGAGCAATATTCAGAGAAATATTTGCCTGTAAAAAGTTTATTATTTATAAAGCACTTGATGTAGTGGACGTCATAAGCAAAAATAAAATATTGCGCAGCCCATGGGAAAAGCCATGTTATTTTCAAAAAAATCCCGTGCAAATATAATGTTAAACGCTTTTCTATGACTCTGTTACACCAAACTACTCAAANGCTCGATGATGCATGAAATTAATGACACTCGGCATATCGGACGGTTTCGTGACATTATTTGCACTTCCTCAGCGATTATAGCACACTCGTAACAAGACCACAGTTTCATTATACCTAGAAATTGTACATGCACTAATTTTGATGGTACTCCTCGGGCGGTAATACGTATACAAAAATCAACCACAAGCAATTTCATAAGTTTATAAAAATATAGTTACAGTCGATTGCAATAATGGCCAAAAATACATACATTCAAAATACCAAAATGTTTAGCACCCAAGCGACCCGAACCCACGTTCCCGGGAGAGGGGGTAGATCTAAATATAGTCTAGCGCTCTCCCGATTGAGCTACGCGGTGGAGTGCAGACTTCACTCTGGTGGACGGATATTGACCCAAAAGTAGGGAGCAGTTAATATCGTTGGTATCCGTCTAAAAAAAAACAGGGCATTGGTCCCCTGGTTCCAATTTCTAATTTCTTCGTCTATGAGCTTTGATATTGAGGTTTGAAAATTAGGTGTAATCACAACAACTGTAATAAAATAAAATCATGCCGAATCAACGTCAGCAATGCAAGCAGGATCAATTGCTCAAAAGTGGGGGTGCATTTAACATTGTTGGCGCCCTCGACCCAAAACGTGGGGCACTGGCCTCCCCGCCTCCCCCCGGTCCTTAAGGTTATGACATGCTTATGGGTTATGGTTATGCTTATGGTTATGCTTATGGTTATGCTTATGGTTATGCTTATGGTTATGCTTATGGTTATGCTTATGGTTATGCTTATGGGTTATGGCATTGCGGGATTATGCGTTCATCATTGTTCTAACAAGTTTATTTACAGCATTAATCGCGAGCAATTATCATTGATCGAAAATGGTGAAATCGCTCAAATCTAACGAGGCCATACATGGCCATACATGATACATGTATCATTGTCGGACCTCTAGGTTAATAATGGGTATATATGGCCCTGCCCCCTTCACTACGCGAGGTCGTGAATTAGTAGTTATTCCTCCAACTTCCAGGTATTCATCTAAAACGAAAAGAAGTGATCGATGAGGGATAGATTGCTGAAAAGTAAGGGGGTGGTTATCATTATCGGCCCCAGGCCCCCAGCCTCAAAGTGGGGACCATGGCCTCCTACTTTCCGTTTCTACGCCTATGATTGTGAAGTTGTAAATTAATGATAATCATGCCAGCTTAAAAGGCATTCATATGGGACCAATAGCAGTGATTTAAGAATGATAAATCACTAAAAAGTAGGCAACCGTTAATATTGTTGGATCCCCAACTTAAAAAGTTAGTCCTGGCCGCTCCAATTCACCGTTTTTACGTTTTTGGATTGGGGTATTGCGGGTTGTAAAATAATATTTATTTTCGCAACTTTTAAGCATTCATATCGAACAAATACCAGTGATCGGGGGAGAAGAAATAGTTCAAATGTGTGGGGGAGTTAACATTGCTGGGCCCTCCAGCCTGAAAAGTGGGGGCATGGCCCCCGCGTCCCCCCCCCCCACGTTCCTGCGCCTATGATGCATCTTATTTATGTCACCTTTTGGCTGTTATAAGTTGCAGATGACTCTAAGCGTGTATGCGGTTCTGTTGAAGTTCCTTTGATTAAGGTGGATAAGTTAAATTACTCCCCGAATCCATATAGAAGGATTTTGCACGTTCTTTTCTTATTATATATTGAAAGTCAGGAATCATCTTCCTATTATCTTGCGACAATTAAAGGGAATGCTTCACTTCTCTGAAAAGTTGTCCAATGTAACGCCGCTTGTGTGATGCAAAATATGAAGTAATTGCTGCCGAACACGATTCTGACATTTGTTTCTCACAAACAGTGTCAATTTCATGAAAAACTAGTTTTAGTATTTGGGCTGATGACGTCATATGAAGGATTTTTTGGAAAATATAAAAAAAACCTTCACGCTGCAATATGTATGACTAGTGTATGGCTAATTGTATAGCCAAATGTAAAACAAGTCTACTTTCATCAACATTTTATAAAAAGGGATGACGACATCGGCTTTAGAGGCTACCCTAATACACTAGGGCCTTATTTTTTGCAGATGTCAAAAACCAAACTCAAATTTACTTTCGATTAGACCTCTGTGGGTGTTTTAACTTCTATAATACTTAATTTCAATGGAAATTCAACAACTTGGCCATCTCAACTCAAATCTTATGTTAATGTGAAACATTCTCTTTAAGAGTGCAAGTTACATTTCGGCTGAATTAATTATCTGGTAGTTTTGACAGCTTCTTCAAGTCTTGTGTCAGATTGCCACCGTTTGGTGGTTTGTATTGGAATACAAAATGTACTTAATCCTAGGCCATGGAACGTATACATAAATGCATATTTTAACATGTTCATGTAATCAACGCCAATCTCATTGGGATATTCTGAATTGCTTTGCTCGATTCTAATCGCGTGCAATTTTTAAATTTATTTCCATGGAATGTTAACATTTGTAATGAATGTTTTATTATTTTATATATAAATCAACTATTAACCCTATTAGTGGCAGGGGGTCTTTTTCGGCCACCCCTCAGGTTTTTCGTGAATATCTCCGGAACCATTAGGAGCAAGCCCATGCAATTTTCTGACTTTTCCTAAAATCGATGTCCGCATATGGTGGTGAAAAAATGGAGTTCTTATTCCTATAGAGGGGCTCCAGGACCAGATTTCAGTAGGCTTTTTCGGCGACATTTTGCAATAACAAGGAGATGCTGCGTTCTGCATGGCTTCTTTCTAACTGCACCAAGTATGAAAGGGTTGCAAATGTTAAGTTTGATTGAATCGAGTTCAAATTAGTTGTTGCTATTGAAATACCATAATAATTGTACGGCAGAGGCGGTTTCAGGGATTTAAAAAGGGGAGGTCTCCAGGAAGTATGAAACAATTTGCTGGCAGTCATTAAAGCGACTTTGGGAAGATTTATACCTTTAAAGATGCACGAGATGTAACTTCATTCCATTATGTGCATAATTTATGTCATATAGGCTTGCAGGGGCGTGTTCAGGCACAACAAATGGGTGACTAACATAATGACAATATACCATCGATTACGACCGAATAGAAAGATATATTATAACTATATATGTACATATGTGGCAAGGGGAGGGTAATAACTAATTTTTGCAGTGGCGCGCTCAGGAATCGAAGTAAGGGGGTCATATTGTTGAAAGGGAACTAAGATGCTTTCGCCAACAATGACATAATTTACTGCAGTTTTTGGATGAAACACGCACCACAGGATAATCCACGAACGATTATAGGATTATGGGCGACTCCAGGTAGGGTATAAAGTGGGGTAACGAATGAATGTGAGTTGAAGTTGCAAGTGAAATGTAACTGTTGACTAGTTAGTACTATAGAAACTGAAAATACACCTAGCAAAGGATCTTACTCCCCCTAATTTGGATCCTGGAAACGCCCATGATAAGGTAAAACATATAAACGGGACTATATATGTGCTCAGTAGCCTATTTATATTGTTTTTTTAGCGGCTTGCCTTAAGCTAATTTTGTTTTACCTCCCTTTGTATTAACCTGGCACCGCCTATGGATACAACATAGGAATGTTTCACCTTTCTGAAAGTTGTCAAATGTACGCCGCTTGTGGTGCTAAATATGAAGTAAGTACTGCCTAACACGATTATGACATTTATTTATCGCATACAGTGCTTAATTTAATAAAAAGTTAAGTTTAAATATCTGAATTAATGACGTCATTTCAAACAATTTGGGGTAATAGAGAAAACCTTCAAGCTGCCAAATCATATGGCACACGTGGGCTAATGCTGCCATATAACGGTTGCACTCACTGAACACCGAAATCCTTTCACTGACAGCTCCACATTACCACATATCAATGCCTGGCATACATTACAAATTGTTATAGACTTGTACGGAACCACTTATGGGGCACACAACCATCACTGGTTCACCCCTCAATCGAGAAACGAAACACGTGCGAGCCAACACAAGCGAACACTATCAACTGGATTATTCGCAGCAGTTGGCCACCAGTAGCGCTAGTGAGCCAGTGTGTTTTTACGTCGCAAGCAAATGGTATCAGTTTATTTACTTGTAGTTGATTACGCTTAATATGTATTTATTTATAATAAACAAATAAATAAATAACAATTTGCTAGCGAGGTCATAACACCCTGGCTCACTAGCGGTACCTGGCGGTAAGCTAATGCGAAAACGTCAGCTTTAAGTGCTAGCCGAAACAAGTAAGTATTGCTCAAGACTTAAGTACTTACACAAGTACTTAAGTTCCAATGAGTTCAAGTAAATGTCCACAGGCTGGCACCAATTTCCTACTATGCAACTTCCGGACACTTGATATAGTTATGTTTGCAGTGTTGTAATTGTTGGAACTATGACGTCCTCAGAATACCACCGTACCACGCGTGATGACAGCAACTATGACGTTTGCAACTGATACATCAAACGACAGATATATTTATTCCCACCGGGTTGAGCATTCCTGAGTGCCTTACCCACTAACCCGAAGAAAATAGAATACGCGGAGACCATTTATCGTTGTGCCAGTTAACAGCAGTCTAGTTACCGGCACATACCTCAGATTGCCTCAGGAGCGGCGTACCACCCACACTGCCGAGCCACTCTATCGTCTGGGATGATTCCCTCTTGCTTTAGATTCCGTAACCAAGGCGATCTTCGTCGATGACAGTCCGTCAAACGATGCCCTACATACATCCATACTGCCGATAAATGAATGGAAAGCCACCCGTAAGATATGCGCGTGTGTAGATGACTTGCTAAATTTAGTACTGTAGTACACTCCCTGGATTTGCACTGGACATTGGACAGTAGACACACCAAACCGATGGTGCACTGCTGTGCTGTGCGACAACTGGCAACCATATTGACACATGTGAGTCCGATGTCCAGCTGCCACATGTCCATGGACACCAAACCGAGTGAGTGCAGAAGTGTTGTGAAAAGACCGTGTTTACACACTGTTCAATGTCAAATGTCATTGTCCATGCATGCATGACTGGGGTGACACGCGTTCGCTACTCGGACATTCCGCCTCTTCCTCCCGAACGCGCTGAGATCACAGTTACGACACTGCGCGTCAATCGTCATCACATGATCGCAGCGATGGTGCAAAGGCAAACAAACCGTTACATCAGTTGCCGTGCGGCCCCCATTATATCGTCACCGTTCGGCCCCCATTCTATCGTCACCGTTCCACCGATAGATGACGCGGCAGAATACCTCGCGGCGCGCGCGGCCCGGACCTTCCCACTTCCGAGAACCCAGCTCCGGCGGCTCCGGCGGCTCCGGCAGCGGCTCCGGCAGCGGCGGTGTGGAGGCAGTGGGGGAGGCAGTGGGCGGGGCCGTCGCCGTCGCCGCCCTCAGGGTCTGTCTGCCGCCGCCGTTCCTCCGCAGACAGGCCCGTGCTGGACCGCCGACCGTCGACCCTCAGACAAGGCCGTCTGCACTCTGCAGCAGGACCGCCGCTCTCAGCAGTGGTGACGTCACAGGTGTGCTGTGACGTCACAGGTGCATGTAGGACCCGCCGGCCTCGTGTGCGTGGCCAGAGGTTTGCTAGGTTGGCTGCGTCATTCTGTTGGGCCGGACCCATGAGTCTTTATTTTCCAATCAATCTGTCGCTGGTGAACTATTTTGATGGCTAGACGCTAAACTATCATATTTAGGACGAAACCGATTCTACCATATTAATCTACTCCTAAAACTCTATTTGGACACCGATTTTCGTCGAAATCGAAGGGGCCCGCCAAATCACGAATCTGTCACTGGCGTCTAACTTCCATATATAGGGTGAAACAGATTTCACGATGTTAATCTACGCCTGAAACTCTATCTGGCTACCAAGTTAATGGAAATATAGGAGGTCTGACAAATCTGGAATTTGTCGCTGGCGTCTCAAAACAATCTTATTTTGGGAGAATCAGATTTCACCAAGTTAATTTTATCATGGTTATCTACGCCTGGGCCCTGGAACTGTATCTGGACCAGTGGCGTACCCAGGATTCGCTTCAGGGATATATTTTTTTTGGTCAGGGGGCACAAGGTCATCGGATTTGGATCATCCGATTTGGCCCACTATATTTTTAGAGGGGCATATTTTCATTTTTTCTCGAAAAAAAAATCACAAAAACGTTTATTGTCAGGGGGCCCCAGGTACATCCCCCCAAAAATCGCCGTATTTGGCCAGGTCGGCGAAATACGGCGAAATTGTGTAAGAGCACCGTGGGCACAGGCCCTATTTCGTGCACTGAGGCACTAACAGGGGGCACAGGGTTCACGTGCCCCCCGATGGACCGACTTTTTCACTAATAAATTATCGGCGACGTCCCTTTTTGCGATTTTTTGGGGCCCTGCAAAATATAGTGGCCTAAATCCGGGAAATTTGTATTTTCGCACAATTGTTTTTCGGGGAGGGGGCCTTTACTGAGGGGGCCCTGGGGATGCCGTGCCCCCTTGTCGAAGGTCTGGCTGCGTCTCTGCCGCACTAGCCAAATGTGTGAGGTCCAGTGATGCTCCAAAGGCTTGGTTGCTCTGACATCCGTGAAACCCCAAGGCGCCGAAGGGGGGCACTCTGACCTATAGAGTACCTCGGGAATGTGTTACCGAGTGGCTATGCATTAATTAAGACCACGCTTTGCGTGTCTTATATGTGGAGTGTAGGCCCTTCGGGCCCTAGTTCCAAAGGGGGCACATGGGTCAAGGGGGCACGCACGCCTGAGGGGGCCCTCTTGCCACCTGAGAAGACACTCTGGCCACCTGAGGTGGCACTCTGGCCGCCTTATGGGGTACTCTGGCCTCAAAAACCTCTGAAGAACCTCTGAAGAGCCTCTGGTGTGCTCCAAACACTCCTAAGACGACGCTTCGCGTGGTTATTAGAGAGAAAATAGGGCCCTTTGGGCCCTATTTTTAAAGGGGGCCCATTGGCCAAGTGGGCACGCACGGACCTTCAGGGGGGGGGCAATTGCCCCTTTTGCTTCCCCCCTTGGGTACGCCTATGATCTGGACATCGATTTTCATGAAAATCTGAGGGGTCCGCGAAATCCCGAATTGTCGCTGGCGCACTCTATTGGCTTATTGACGCCAAACTATCATCATATGTATGGTGAAAAGGATTTTACCATGTTTATCTACACCTGGTACTCTATTTGGACACCGATTTTCATGGAAAGGAAATCTAAGGGTCCACCAATTAATCTCGAATCTGTCGCTGGCGAACTCTGTTTGGCGTATAGAGGCCAAACTAGCATGTGCAGGGTGAAACTGATTTCCCCATGTTGATCTACGTGCTCTGTTCTTTGTGTTAGTAGAGTTTTAGATGATTTTAGAGGGTCTGCGAATTTGTCGCTGAATGTGAATGTGAATATTTCGCTGTCTTCACACACGTTTCCAAATGGTTTAAAATGCAAAATGAAAGAAAGTCATCTGAATAAAGGACACGCCCGGGATGTGACATTCTTTGATCTTTCTGTTTTACAAAGCTAAATCACAGACGTATCCAATTTGTGTCGCCCCAAAATTATGTTCCGCATCGCTTTGAGCGATGACAAAAACATCTTGCAAATAATGTAGATTCTTAGCCTAAATGCCTATAGGTTTGGATCACGGTTCTAGCGGGGGCTAGCCCCTCCCCTACACACACTTGTTTAGAGTTGGGGGCCGGGCCCTGCTGGCCCCCAGTGGTGACGCCCCTGACACATGGCCCCCGCGTCATTCTACGTCACTGCGCTACATACATGGCATACATGGTCCTCACATCACCACGTTATTATTCGTCACTGCATTATGCTACATGGTCACCGCGTCATTATACATGGTCACCGCGCTACTCTACAGATCACCTCGTCATTCTTCAGATCGCTGCATCGCTCTACAGACCACTCATTTCAGGGTCCAGCGAGTAATTCCAAATCCCGGACCACGTTTTCCACCGATCTGAAGCGTGATTCCGCACTCGCAGTACGTTATTATACGGGTTCTGAGGCACTCAGTAGTCAGTTGATTGTTTTACTGTCCATACAGATATCGCAAAGTCTAGTGAGATATTCTACTTTCCAGTGCGCTGTTCTGCAATCCCGTAGTTCCAAAGCACATCGCATCGCCTCCATAGCCAACCGTGCCATGTCTTCTCGATTAGCCGCGTCAACCCCATGACGTCAGTCCTTAATGGACCACGCCTCTCTACAGTAGAAAACGTAATCCCACAGCGAAACGCGAAACACAAAATGCCAGCACGACGCCAGAGTGAAGACGTTTCGCCGAAGTTTGCCCTAAAATACCGGGCGTGCGGTGCGAAGTGGCTCAGCGCTGCCTCACCACCGCCGCCGCCGGCCACCGCGCCGTGCATCTGATGGCTGGTCGACATGCACCCGCACCTCGCGGCCAGTGCAGGCTATACCCGGTCAGTGCAGGCTACCCGGCCAGTGCAGGCTACCCGGCCAGAGCAGGCTACCCGGCCAGTGCAGGCTACCCGGCCAGTACAGGCTACCCGGCCAGTGCAGGCTACCCGGCCAGTGCAGGCTACCCGGCCAGTGCAGGCTACCCGGTCAGTGCAGGCTACCCGGCTAGTGCAGGCTACCCGGCCAGTGCAGGCTACCCGGCCAGTAGAGGCTACTCGGCCAGTGCAGGCAACCCGGTCAGTGCAGGCTACCCGGTCAGTGCAGGCTACCCGCGCCCGGTATGACATACTGTGCACATAGTGTGACTCTGGCCGAGTCTAAAGCTCAGGCTCCACTGCGCACTTTTTCGTAATGCACTTTTGCAATTTATATTTTTTCATGCCGGTTTCTCACATTTGCGCTTTTGCAATTTCATGCCGGTTTCTCACCTCATACAACCTTGGCTCGATTTGTATATTTGTGCACTGCATTCAACTATTACATTGACGTCTATTTTTCACGAACGTGTTTTGTTTTTGGTCGCGGTATTAAGCGATCCAAGATATTGTTATCTTCCATCAAACCGCAATACATTATAATTTGAATCTTCTCTCACCCTTCCTCAACCATACAGCTTATTTTCCAGTCTATTTTAGTCGCAATAATGGTCGTGTGGTTAGAGGAGCCCCGTCCACAAATCTCGGGAAACTCCCAGGACTACGTCACAGTGACGTAATCCAACCTTTCCATGTTCCCGGATGTAAATCGTTTCAGGCCGATTGATGATCTAAATAGGTCTGCTTTTCTATTTTAATTGCGATTGCCCACTCACCTTGTGTTGGATCATATCAATCATATCCTCCTACCTCGTCTGAGGAATCTGGTTCGCCTTCCCTGCTCATCTTCGCTTCAATATTCACTTAAAGTGCATTTGCCTCCATTGTGACCTTCCCATGCTGCTATTTCCAACTAATATTCCAAAATGGATGCCAGTGTTTAAATATAGATATCAAATATTAATATAAATATTCCCAAGCACATTAAGCTCTTATATTCATGCGGTTTAAAGGGAGTGTTTCATACTCATATTGCTATGCGGAGTTGTTGACATTGGTCTATAGGTATAACTTTTTTTTCTGAATTTTGTTATTAGTTACTTCATTTCCCCAGATTCACTCTAGTTGATGAAATATTTCAAAAGTGCCCAAATCAGTATGGACTCACACAGCTATCGGTAGGTGCCAGAGAGTCTACTACAAGCGTTGTCCTAACGATTACACCGCTAGCATGTATCGTTAGCGCTGGCCAATAGAAAACAGCTCGTGCGCACTGATAGCAGCTGCCGAACTGAGCCTCGGTGGCCATTTTACATTGTTCGTATGTGAAGTTTATTGTCTTAGGCAGACATGTACTTGGATCCCAAAAATGGATCCCGGGATTTGATCTTTGGGATCTGGATCCCGGATTCACTGGGATCATAGATCAACCTTCACAATTTGTCGATGGATCCACTTGGATCACAGATCCGTCTTCAACATTGGTCGACGGATCCACCTGGATCCGAGATCGCAGGCACCATTTTGCACTGGTATCCACTGGGATCCCAGACCCGCAGTTATGCAGATATTTATTTTTTTATTACATATTTCAAGTTATTGTCAGTACTTTTGAACTTGTTGTAAATGACGGTAGCATGGGTGTATGCCTTTAGTTATATTAGCCGCTTTCACGATGGATTATTTTGCGCGAAATGTTTTAAAACATTTTAAAATGTTTTAAAATGTTTTAGTAGTAGCCGCTTTCACGATGGACTTATTTGCGATAAATGTTTTAACCCTCGCCCTACGGGACCGTAGGGCGAGGTTTAAAACATTTTTTTTTCGCAAGTTAGTCCATCGTGAAAACATTTTAAACATTTCGCGCAAAATAATCCATCGTGAAAACGGCTATCGTGCCAAGAAATACTGCAATTATGGCATAATTTATCAGTCGGATCCTGTTTGATCCGAGATCATAGAGGATCAGAGACCTGTTGTCATTGTTTATCATGAGATCATGTGGGATCCAAGATCCGTTGCCAAATTTAATCGAGGGATCCTTTGAAATATAAGACCCACTGTTGTATTTTGTCGTGAGATCCAGTGGGATCATATATTAACATTATGTTTTGTCGAGAGATCCTCTGGGATCATATATCCTACCCTCAGATCCATGTACAATTGCACATGTTTGGTCTGAAGTACGCCATTATAGATCCCATCTTCTTGACTTAGTATATAGTGGCGATTGCTTATGGATATCGAAATAAAACAATATGCGTAACAAAATATAAGTAAAGATTCAACTAAGTGGGCTCCAAACGTGCATTTTGTCGTAAGTATCCTGTAATAAATTCAACTGTTTTTTAGATCTTACCACAGTACTTTTTTTTGCCGTCCCTCGACCTCTCTCTTCCTGTTGCCGACGACAAGTCGAACCGTACCCTGCAGGGCGGTGCAAAGTTGGACTACATGGTTATGACTTATGCTCGACACATGAGTCGTGAGTCAAATTTGACTCAACTCTTGACTCAAGTGAGTTGAGTCAGTAAAAACAAATATTTTGTTAAGTCGAGTCAGAGATGAGTCACTTATATTTTCGTTTGAGTCAGAGTTCAGTCACCTGAATCAAAGTTGAGTCGACTCATTATCGCGGGCCAAGTGAGTGATTGGAAGCAGCAGAAATGTCTAGATTTGATAGATTTAACACTGTACCTGTAACATTACATGAAAAGAAGAGACCTTAAAATATTTATGACCGCATCCCCCTGTCAATAACTATCGGTGTCGTTGAGTCAAAAATAAGTCGACTCAACTTTGAGTAGACTCATTTTTCCATGAGTCAGAGTTGAGTCACGGGTAAATTCAAAGTCGGAATGAGTGAGTCAGAGTCGAGTCAAGTAAAACAATTTGCTCAGACAATGAGTCAGAGTTGAGTCAGAGTCTATCAGAAAGGAGCCAGAGTCGAGTCAGTCGAAAAAATATGAGTCGAGCACAACCCTGCTTGACAGGCGGCAAAATGGTGCCGTGCTGGAGGGAGAATGTGAGGAGGGCGATACTGGCAGGGCGGGGGCGTCCGAGAGCAGTCAGACGGGTGGGGCGGGCAGCGCTAACAGGGACTGGGTCCGTACTTCGTACTGAGGAGCAGTCAGACGGGTGGGGCGGACAGCGCTAACAGGGACTGGGTCCGTACTTCGTACTGAGGAGCCACAGGATGACTCGTCGGTAACAGCCAGACGGGGTGACGGCGGTCAGACTGAGCCGGCTCTGTATTGTACATCATGAGGCACATCCACATCGTGTTGTGGCTATTCTGTTCCCCATGCCAATATGATAAAACAGATGGTCATGGTGCCGCAGGGCCTCGGCTAAGGAATTTTTGCTGGGGGCAATTCGAAAAAAATGCGAAGGCATATAGTTTAGCGCAGGCACGTAGCCAGGATTTTTATCAAGGGGGCATGTCAGTTGTATGCATATTTTCATATCATGTAATCATGTTTCGTTTCTCAGCCAAATGTTGTTTACCGAGGGGGGGGGGGTCGGGTCTTCAGCAGAATCACATTTTTATAGTGTAAATTGGTTTTCTCGGGGAAGGGGGGCATGGCACCCGTGCCCCCTTAGCTTTAACTACGTCCCTCCCTGGTACCCCTATACATGCATAGGTACGAATGCAAGTTAAGTGTGGTAATGGGAAAAATACCTAAGTGTACACAGAAGTAAAATAGTAGAATATTCAATAGTGAAGCTAAATAAAGAATGTCCAATATAATCACGCCCATCATCAAAGTCCACACTTGTGATGTCGATTTTTGAAAACGATTGGGAACTGAACAGAAACGGAAGAAAAAGGGATCACACCGGCGCCATAGCTTTATCAGTACAACTAAATTATCAAACTTTAACACATTTATTTGCATGAAAGATCCTAAAGCGGCTTTACCAGGGATAATTTGCATTTTAAGCATTCTTTAACTCGTCTCTGCGAAAACTTAGTCGTGCCAGGGAGGTATCAGTCTCCCCCTCCCCCCCACATCACCAATGACTCAAAATGGGAATTAGGTAGAAATCCAAAACAATGCCGTTAGAACCTTGTCTAAATTCATGTCAAAATTGCCACTTTGCTCAGTCAAACACTGTGGCTGTGGTTCGACAATAAACTTCTTTGGAGGTGGTGGTATTTGACCGTTGACGTGACCTGATGAATCAACTGAGATGAACCTAGTACAAAAATTCACGACAATTCTTGAGGAAAAAATGGGGGCGTCCCAACCCAGCCTCCAATTATAATCGATTGTGTCGGCAAAATCCTGGCACACAACCCACAATTTGTTCGTCGGATATGCGGTGAAATGGTTTATTCAATCGAATTATGGCTGTAGGGCCGAGGGAACCTTTGAGGGGCTGAGGGCTACCACAGAAGAGACAAAGAGCTAAAACTTTACGAGGGAAAGAAATATTGCTTCGCCGATATTTCCCCTGTCTCGTCGTGTGATGATATTCAGGGTTTTGGGGTACTTTATGTTCCTAGAACCTCCGAAATTTTCCGAAGCTTATTTTCCGTGGATCACCGTGGCTGAAACCGCGGGATATATGTTAGAAGCCTGATCTTCGGCAAGAAGGGAGAATCCAGAGCTGCAAAAAACTGTTCTGGCTGCGAAATCTTTAAAAAATATCAAACGATAAATCAAGCTCATCGGGGGTTGCTTCTTATTGATAAATGGGTGAAATAATATTTACTTGTATTTCGTTAAGGTTTCTTGGCTTAAAGTAACTTTTAAAGTGCTAAGGTATTTTTTTTCCTGATGCCAAGCGGTTTGTTGGCTTTGGCATTTTGACCCCCTTGGATCAGCCATTGACCAGAAGACATTAAGGGAGCTGAAAGCATCTTTTGGGTGCCACACACACAATATGGAGGCGCCGAGCGTCACCCCAAACGTATATAAATCAACACTTGTGCTTCATGCCAATTTCGAACCGACGCGACAAGGGGCGAGTATCCGTACTCAAGATCTCAAAGCTACGCTAGGTAGATGTAAACGGCGTATTGTTGGTTTTAAGTTGAAAACATGCTTCAGAGACGCTTTTATATACTTAACCCGCGCCGGGCGGGGGGGGCGTTTAGACGCCCCCCTCAGGTTTTTCCGGGATATCGGGAAAACGGCGGCGCGTAGCGTCGCCAAATTTTCAATACCTGTTCATTCATCTTTTGCCCAGCCTTCCCTATTTTTTCATGACTTCAGGTCATGTCAGGTCCAGGGTCACCAGGCCGGGTCTGTGACCCGCCTCCAAAAAGTTTGCGGCCGCTTACAAAGAAACAGAATTTTGTGTTGATCGGTTTCGTACTTACAGGATTTCATGAGAGCATCAACTACTTATAGTTCGTTTATTCTCGGATTTTTCATATCGGTGACCCTGAGGTTCAGGTCATTTTCCTGAACTCTCCATTATAAGTCAATGGGGAAATATTGAAATGCTTCCTTTCCAAGTGATAGCATGATATCAGCCCAATTCCTTTTTATCATGCTTAATTATAGGCCATTCTTGAAGACCGAGGTGTAGTATTTGTCTGGTAATTCCTACAGGGTCAGCGAGGTCCATCCCGAGGTCCAACCAAACAGCCTTTTTGTCAATAATCTCGATACAATTAAGATAGAGAATTTAAAAACACAACAGTGTGTTTATCTCGTCAAGAAACGCGTCTCCCAATGTGCAACAATGACCTTCATTGGTCACCACTTGACCTTGACCTGAGGTCAATTTCTAGGTTGACTCTAAACCTTGGTAACCATATACATGGTTGCGAAGCGCATTGGACGAGACAAACACGATGGTGTCACAATAGTTTCCCTATCTTACTTTACGTACAGTTTATTTTGTCAAATCATTTTTGGCAACAAATAGTCTTTTTGACTTTCGATTACCTCTGGAGCCCAAAACTATTGATCTGAGATGAATTGGAGGATTAAACTGTATGCCAAATTTAGATAGCTATTTTAGTGCGTCCTCCACTTGTTGCTCCTAGATATCATAGTTTCCCGAGATAATTGGGGGTATCTGGAGCTAAGTCCCCATAAATCTGGAAAAATTGACCTTTGATGACCTCTGGTGACCCTAATATCGACTGATAAAATTTGTCAATCGAATAAGTTCCGAAATAGTTTTACGAGCTTCTCGAAATTTTGTTTTTGGTTATGTCTAGGTCACCATAGGAGCCGAGTTAGAAAGGGGGCGTCGAAACGCCCCCCCCCCCGGCCCGAGGAAGGTGGCGCCGAGCACCGGCCCGGCGCGGATTAAGGGACCGTACAATCGTACGTTACCTACCAATTTTACTCCCACTAGGGGCAAAATTTGGTCACTGGGGAGGGAGCCAGCAGTCACTTTGGGTGGCATTTTCTCCTCCCATTAACATGCTATCCGTGGCTATGCAGTACAGTAAAAAAGCAAAAAAGCGTCTGGTGACTGAATTAATTTTGCTTAGGCTATCGATGTATCACATAATATTATTATGCCCGCTCGTGTCGAATTAATTCAGTTTCACTACGCGGGCAAATCAGCTCCACTGGGGGGGCAATTGCCTTCACTGGGGGGGGGGCAATTGACCCCCCAGTTAACATGTTATCCGAGTCCCTGGACGGTGGTCATCGCACATACGCAGCTCACACATCACACACAGACACACAGACACATAACACACGCTTAAACACTCGCACGCTTATTCACACCTAGCCGACCCTCCCCGCTGTTTCATCAGCAGGTGTCGCCTCAGCTCGTTTTTGAAACTTGTTGTCGCTAGGCATCTGATGGTTGATGGCAATGCGTTGTACGCGGTGACCACAAAGCATCTGAAGCGACGCCTGCCGGACTCGCATCGGATTGCTGGCGTGACGAGTTGGTCGGCATTTCTTGTAGTACGATGGTGAATGTCAACTCGTGTGATGAGATCGATGGCAATGGTGTCGGGCAGGGACTATCATGGGCTGGGTGCACCCATGGGTGCCCACTCAATTCTTCTGATTGTCTGGGTTGGGTATGCAATTTTTTTACTTTTCATGGGTACTGGGTGGGCACTGGGCATGAGTTTGACAATTTTAGAACAATGTCGCTAATAGTTCTTTTTTACTTGACAACCAGATGTTTAACCGTTGTTTAAATGATATAGGACACTTAAACAATAGACTTTGGCAATTATATGACAACAATAAATCGTGGTAAGTAATAGGACAGTAAGATTTTTAAATCATGTCTGATCTAAGTCTGATACAATATGATAATATTGACCGCAAAGTGTTCGATATGTCCAAATCAACAGCAACACACAGGTGCGTGATATTATTTCTCGTTATAGTATGGAAATTTCAACAGCTATGGTAAAGTTGCAAAATTTTGTGAAATAATTATCTCCTTATCTGAAATGGCCAATGGGCATTGGTATCAATATTATGAATTTGAATGGGTCTGGTCTGGGTCTGGGCTTGGTTTTCGTTGGTTTTGGCTTGGCTGCATGGGCTTTGGTTGGCTAGGCTTGGCTAGGGTTTGGGCACCCATGATAGTCTCTGGTCTCGGACTCCGATGTTGAAATCATACGCTTAAGCAAGTTAAGACCGTGATACAAGTACATGTGTTCTGCGGTAAACCAGTTCGGTCTGTCGAGTACATCACTAATGTGGTCAAACTTCCTGCGTCCAGATAAAACACGGGCAGCAAAATTCAGCAACTTCTGGACACGCTTCATCTGAGTGTTGTTACACACTCCATAGACTATCAAACAATTGCGAATGCGCGAGATGACGAGCCCCTGTATTAGTGTCAGCAGAGTTGACTGGGGCAGACTATGCCTGCTATGGTTCAGGCCGCAGAGCATGCCGGTGCATCGCTGAACCACACTGTCTGCATGAGAGGTACAAGTCATGTGCTGGTCGAATGTGACACCCAGGTTTAGGACTGTGGCGGAACCGGCGACGTCAGCATCCATAAATGTAATGTTGACAGTGGGAGACACTGGATGTTTTGGCGCGAGCCGAGGATGATAAACGGAGTTTTGTTAGCGTTGATTTTGATACCATTTTTGCCAAACCACCGAGATAGCAAGGCCAGGTTGTGTTCCATGAGCTGCACCAGGGAGCCGACGTCGCCGGTCCTACCAGAGACCGGCCACCTCGGGCCACCCAAAGGTAGCAAGGCCAGGTTGTGTTCCATGAGCTGCACCAGGGAGCCGACGTCGCCGGTCATACCAGAGACCGGCCACCTGGCCACCAAAGGTAGCAAGGCCAGGTTGTGTTCCATGAGCTGCACCAGGGAGCCGACGTCGCCGGTCCTACCAGGAGAGCCGGCCACCGTCGCCGGTCCTACCAGAGACCGGCCACCTGGCCACCAAAGGCTGGTGGCCGCAGCGCGGCGGTCGACGGTAGCCGGACTGGCGCTCCACAGAACGGTGAGCCTGTGGCCAGTGGTGGTGGTGGCGGCGGCAGCGGCGGGCCTGAGCCGATCGAAGCAGCCTCCGCAGAGCCTCCCTCCGCAACCGAGACTACCACGGCTTCCAAACTGACCCCATCTGAGGACGCCGGGCCTACCACCGCTGATGGCAAACCTTCCCCGAGTGGCAACTACTGCGCTGACGGGGACGGGCCGCCAGTACTGACCCAGTCTGAGTGGCGCGCCGGGCGCTGACCACGCTGGCGCCGCGTTACCAGGCAGCCTCCGGCGAGTGCAGCCTGTTGACCTGTCTGAACCAGTACTCGGCGCCGGAGCTGCTGGCAGGGAACAGCCAGTTAGGCTGCGACAGCTGCACTGAGCTGCGGAACAAACAGCTGTCTCCATCAGAGAAGGGAGAGAAGGGCTAGGTGTACACTGTACAGCGACGCCATTAAGCAGCTGCACATCTGCAGCCCGCCACCGGTACTCACCATCCAACCTGAAGAGGTTTGAGGTGCGCAGCTTCAGCCTACGGAAGGTTACCCGGCACGTGCAGTTTGGGGAACAGTTTGATCTGGCTCCATTCTACTCATCAATCAGTCAGGATCTGCCTCAGATGCGGCCCGGCCAGCAGAGCGTGCTGTGCTCGCTGTTCAGCGTTGTGGAGCACAGTGGCAGCCTCACCAGTGGCCACTGCACGGCCTACGTGCGCGTGCGTCGGCGGCACATCAAGATGACCGTTAGCCCGGTGCTGCTGACCCCGCTTGTTACAGATGCGTTTAGGATGACGTGTGAGCGGGCGCGGCAGCGGGCCGAGCAGACCACTGCACAGACCTCAGTGACCTTAGAGACAGCCGAGAACGCCGGTACTGAGACAGTCCAACAGGAACAGCCAAGTCAGAGACGCAGCCGGCGTCGGAACCGGGGGCGGGCAGGTGGTTCCACGTCACAGAAGTGACGCTGGAAAAGGTGCTCATGGCACAAGCCTAAATGCCCTTCTAAGAGCGAATTATGTAAGTCGCGGTGGCTGTGTGTACTATACACTATATAGTATATGGTACGTTTAGTTAGATCCTGTAAAGGAAATGGATGTGTTGTGAATGTTGGTATGGAGTGTAGCGTGACTTGTTAGACGAATTTGACCTGTAAATAATCACAGAATATATTTGCCATTGTAAAAGAGTAGGCACACTGAACCCGCGAGTTTAAGAGTAAAATATTAACCCGCGAGTTACTGGGGGGGGGGGGCAATTTATAGCCTAAACCAACATAGGTATCGTCACCAAACTTTCAGTACCTTATCCCACATCAATTTGACACATTATGCCAGATGGAAAAAGATAACAAATGATAAGTCAACCGCAAATGACGTCAGAGTGACGTCATGTTCTGCGTTTTTGTTGTTGAAAAATTAGGGTTTGCGGGAAACGCTGTCAAAAGTACAGTTTTGAAGATAAACTCAATTGCAATACACCAAACGACAGGTAATAAATTGTGCTATCAAACTGTTATCTCGGATTTTTCAAATTGGCTGAAACTTATTTTTTAGAAATCCTTTTTTTAAACAAAATCACAAAAAAGTTCGAATTTTCAAAAAAGGAATATGTATCATTGGAATGATCCCAATGAATGTGTGTAGCAGGTTTGAAGTCAATATCTTCAAAAATGACTGAGCAATAACCTTTCAAAGACAAAATTAGGCCATCTTTACTGCATAACAATACCTACGTAAAAATTGTATTTCCGTTTTTTGTTTTTTCTTCAGTTTATATGGCAAAAAACATGTTATAACGCCATTTTTCGCGTTCTATTCGACCAACGAACCCATACACATGTGTTACAACTACTAATGACCGTAATCTTTAGTTTGACCTCTTGACCTCGGATGACCTTGACCTGGCCCAAGGCCAAAATTAGCTAAAATTGGTAGTTAGAAGTGTCAGATGCACGAACCATACCGATTAACCAACTTATTATGCGTTTAATATCGCATTTTTGTGCGACAATGCCGACCACCGGACTTTGATGGCACGGTCAAACATTTTTATTTGACGTAACCTGTGACGTCATCAGTGACCTTGAGGATAACAATATTAGGTTTCCGTCGACAAATTTGATAGTGCTATCGAATGCCGTTCGATTTTTTAAGATCGGTCCAGTAGTTTCGGAGATACAGCCATCTGCGTAACTGATGACTTTACCGAATTTGACGTGGCTGGCTATAAGGTCATTCATGAAATGGCTGAACATGATTGGTCCCAGGGTCCGCCTGAACGACTCTAAACAGTGTACCTCCAAAGTCCAAAGATGTTTTTCCCTCTTGACAGTCTGCTTTCTACCTGCAAAATAGTCCTTTATTTAGTGAGACGATATCACATACCATCTAAGCTTCGAAAGGAAGGCTCCACGCTCTATGCAATCAAAGGCTTTTGACAGGTCAAGTGACGTAATCGACGTCGCCAGACCCTGTCCGTGTTGCCACCGATGTAACTGACGATGTCGAGCACGGCGTTCTCCGTCGAGTGGGCTGGACGATAGGCAAACAGGATAGAAACGGGATAGTAGGTGTCATGATAGAATTGCGCGTCACATAGTTTAACATCTGAAGGCTCACTACCTTTTCCGCGAGCTTGGCGATAACATTCAGTACACTAACAGGTATAAAATTGGCTGGTACAGACACATCTCAATATTTGTGAATTGGAACCATTGTGACATGTTTCCATACCCATAAATTATGCCATACACGAGATAATGATTGATGATATGCACTGGGATGTAGTTTCCTATTCAGTTGGGGGGTTTCAGCCCCCCCCCCCCAACTTGGACGAGGAAGTGGGTCAAATCCGGGGAGAAATATATATTTTGTGGATTTTGATGGTACTTTAAGCGTTTTTTTCTCCAGCTCAGCCCCCCTCCCCCCAAAAAAATGAGAAGCTACGCCCCTGGATATGCAGGATCGTCGGACTGATCACCTCAAAACTTTGACGCAGCAGCTACACCGTAATGCCGTCACTACCGGCCGACCGCGCTAATTGCTGCAGTTTGCGCAGAGCGGCACTGAGCTCCGGCAGCGTCACCGGATACAGGCGGAACGCGGAGCTGCACACTCTCGGTGGACGCAGATACACTGGCTCGCACGAACGCCTACTCATGTCATCAAACGCCCACTCATTTCGTCAGCTACGCAACAGCCGACGCCGGCGAAGTATTCATTACACTCGTCAGAGTTTCGCGAGCTGCTCGGTTGGGACGACACGGCCGCCTACGAGCTGTACGCGTACTTCCGCTTATCATCCCACATCTTCTTAATGTTTGTTGAACCGGATGATGCGGCAAAGAAGTCTATGCGAGCATGAGCGATCCGGCGCTTGAAGTTGTTTCGCAGTCGGCGATAGTCCCGTTCTGTGTTCTCGTCCCGCTGCCGGTCGCGCACGCGTCGAACCGCGTACCGCTTACTCTGCAGCTCTCTCAGGTCGCCGCTGGCTGTCAGCTGCGCGCTGACAGAAGCTAACCTTCTTCAGCGGGCAGTGCCTGTCTACATAGTGGTTCCAGATGGCGAGGAACGCCTCATACCGGATATTCCGCTCGGTACACCGGCTCCCATTCAGCCATGAGCACTGAGCAGGTCGAGCCGCAGGTGATCATAGTTCACGTTCCGGGCAGACTTGTGAATGATCCTGATTGAATCATTCTTTTTGATTGAATCATTCTTATTTTACGTGAATCATTCATGAATCGATTCACCTCTTATCATGAACTGATTCAATGAATCAATTGAATGATATCATTCACTCTCAAGAATAGGTTGATTGGAATCGATTCATAGCACAAATTAATCATTTAAGTTTTTGGGGACAGCAAAAGCTTACAACACGATAGTCCAGTCATAATAATTAGGATCAACTGAGGTGAACACTGTCAAGTCTCTTCAGCCCTTCATTGTTTGTAAATCACACGCATTCCGAATTATGCACTGTATAGACTAAACGCATGCTAATAATTTTGAGAATCATTCATGACACCACATTGAAATGAATCATTCAATTCATTCACGTAAGTACTGTGAATCCACCTGAGAACTTTACCAGTGTACATGTGAGTGAACGTTGAATTCTGATTATCATTCATTTTTGCCTTGAAATTCATGATTGATCACATTTTTAAATCATTATCAATCACAGTCTGTTCGGTTCGACCTGGACTTGGCCTCCGGGTTTTCGTCTGAGCTGGCGGCAGAGGCGCCTCCCAGCCGCCCCCATTAGTCGTGGTCACTCACATGGTACTGCCCATGCCGCATAGCTTCGCAGCGATCTTCCCTCGCCCAGTGATGATGTGCGTCACACTAGTCATTACAGTGGGTCCCGCCGAGTCTGGAGCAGGCAATTACTGATACAGACGAGGTCGCAGTATTATTCGTTCTATACCTTCTGACACCCCCCGGTTTGTCGCTCCCGAAACGTCATCCTGATTATATCAATCCCAAACGCTTATCATCTGCTCGCTATGGACTAGCGGGAATAATATATCGAATACATCAACAGGGTTGACCCATCGGAAAGGGGAAAAATCAAACGTTAGCCTTATTATGGCTATTGACCTGACGAGGTCAAATTTTAAAATGAATGACATATAAGACTTGCACTATTGTAAACTTAGTCAAAACTTCAGCACAATAAATGACACCGTAATTTACCCTTTTAAGAACGTGCAGAAAAATAATGACGGACACTCTTCATTTAGTTAGATACCGCCTTTAAGTATGATGACCAATATGGCATGCGGATTGGTGCGATAGTGTAAATGTAATGTCCAATTATCTGTGCTTGTAATGGATGTTAAAAATAGACGCATCGCTCCATACAACTATACAGGAGAGACATGCTATTGATGATTGGTTTTCAAGTGACCACTGACCAGTATGTATTTGCGTTTACGTTGTGAGAACATGACTGACGCATGATAAACACATTGTGTGGGACGTGAGTGTGTAACAGTGCCGGTGCACGTGATTGTTTTTGTTCTCGGTGACATAAGCCGTAAGTGGACTCCAGTCTGTGGCTGCTCAAGTTCTAAAAATAAATAAAGCAACGTAACTTCCTGTCGGGTAGCGTGACTATCAGAGCGGTATTTGTCATTGACAAGTGGCGCATTAGGTACCTGCACGGCCAAACGTCAGCAGTTTTTCGGCGCTGCGACAGACCTCCATGTGTGTGGGGATGCTGACGTGGTCGCTTCCTCGGGGGTGGGTCGTGGGTGCTGGTACACATGTCACCGGGGTGGGTCGTGGGTGTCCTGCAATATTATATCAGGGGTACCCAGTGCAGGTTGTCATCACCTTTCAACCTCTGCATGTTACGTGTCTGATGATATTATTGTAGTCACGATTTTATAATCCTGCAGGCGTGTTACATGCCACGGTACAGCATGTCAAGCTCATTAAGTATTGTGCCTACTGCCATCTGTTCTGGCAGTGGAGGATATGTTGTCAGTTGGGCACGTGTAACGTAAGCTAGCCTTTTTACGGAGTGTGAAGAAAATGGGATATATTGAGTGGCATACCCAAGGCATACCGTCTCATGTTATGATTACGAGCGAGTGCGAAGCGTTAGCGAGTCCTCTCTGAATACCGGCTATTAAACCTACGTTAATTATCAAATTAAGCTTCATTTGAAAAGACATAATATATGTATGTCTTTACTCTCGCCAGTTGAATGCCACTCCTATTTTTTTTCTCAGAAATAACTCGCGTAAATATCTACTGATTGAAATGAAACTTTATGTACCGAACTTTTTAAGTATTTGACACATGCTATGAAAATTTCGAACCTCTAACTACCATAAACCGTGACCTTTAACCTGTTTCTCAAGGTAATGTCATGCGCAAATTGCGTTCCGTATTATTCATACTTGTAACTTGTGCAGTTTCCGAGTGTTTGCTGTTCAGACGCATATGCGCAGGTGTTTGCAGGTGATAGTTGTGGCTTCTAATGAGATTGGGACTTTGATTGACCTTTTCAGAGGTTAACCGAGGTCACTGACATTCGATGACCTCAGGTTTTTTCCTGCTTCTGGCAGTTTCTAGGAAGTTTCGTGACGCTGATTTCAATCTGAAATCCATTTTACATTATTACTTGTTCCCGGTTCCACTGGGGACATTTCCAGAAATCAGCTTCCATAGGTCAACCTAGGTCACTAGCCTCAAATGACCTGACATGCCTTTTTGGGAATTTGGTAGTTTATAGGACATTTTGTGACGCTGATTTCAAATGTGGCGACAATTTATCATAATTAGAAATTTATTCACGATTTTAGCTCCATAAGTTCTAACTTTTTACACATTTACGATTTAATAACATCTCGGTTATGCACATGTCCCCAGGGCTCACCTAACGACCCAAGACACTCAAATGGGATGTCAATGGCTTGCTCTTGTCACAAGCAACACGCTCGTTTTTAAATCTAAGCTCTAGCTCACTTAGGGGCGAAACGCCAGGGGGGTTGTACTGCACGGTCACGCAGTGATCGGATGCTGGCTCATGCTGCACGTGCGAGGATTAATGCGAAGTATGCTTGCTTCGCCTTTAGTGTGCTAATTGAGTAAATCTTTCGTCTTTCCTTCTTTGCAGTCACTAATTGACTGACTCTCACTCCATGTTGCAATTACATACGTTCTGCTACTGAAGGGTGAGTAAAATATATGTCGAGCCTCTGACACACGGACACACGATCACTATGTAACACATCGACTGCGAGCGACAAAGCTCTAAAGATAACTGATAATGCCTACTTATGTGCATGCCATCCAGTCTGCGTAACCGCGGGGGAATGTGTGAACATTGGGATTAAATATCGTAATTTTCTGGGAGAGAAGCAAGTGAAATCAGTTGGTGATTGCACCTCTTGACGACACGATGACGTACTTGTAGTGCCGTTCAAAGTACCCTGTTGCGCATGCCTGAATGATACGAGCGGAAGCTATCACAGATTTAAATGATACTGGCGATATCGAGACTCAGGATCCATATCATATCTGTCATGTTCTAGTTGGATTAACGGTGTTGAGCTGTTACACAATTAGTAAGCCATTTTGAAGCTGTGTCAAGAGTATGGTTTTATCAAAATGATTATGGGTGCCCTAAATTACAACTCATTGTACTGTACTCCTTCCCCTACTCTTGTTCGATCAGCCCCCCAAATAAAATGCATATTAGCCGTTTTCACGAAGTCGTTTTCAATAGCTGTTTTTACCTCCTTGAGGAGGTGAAAACGTCTTTTGACGATTATTTTTTATGTTTCCTTCTTGCTTTTAACTGCCCAACACATGTAACGAGTGAAAAACATGAACAGTCATGTAATTGCCTGCAGAGTGAAGTCAACGTGAAGATGGCCTTAGTACTACAGTTTTTTAGCGCACTATCGCAGGAAGCGTAACCACGGAGAAGAGACATACGGGGAGTGGCCACTCCCCGGCTTTCCCTTTGCTGTCGGATGAGGCAACTTGAACTGAGATCATTTCTGCTTTGGTTGACTTGGTTTAGGGTTAACGACAGTCAAAGAGCCCTGCTCGAGATGCATCGGAATATTTTTTTAATTCTTCAACTTTTAGATAAATATTTTAGAATTGAATCAATAGTGGTGAAAGTACTACTTGATTATAGTGACCTTTACAAGCATTATGCATTCTTTTTTACCACTGTTTGTTGGCTTCCATGATTGCCGTCCCTGTATTTTATTTCAGTTCCTCAGAAGTCCTCTTCGGAGAGATTCCTCATTTGAGGAGGTTTAGTGTATACTCTACACTTTACAGTCACGATCCATATGTCGACCCATCATACAAATTGCATTTCCAATTACGGTTCTTCCAGGTGTCAATGCAATAAGTGACTGGTTTCAAAACTAGCCAATTTACTACTGTCACTACGTGTTAATCATCGTTAGCAGCGTACTGCAGCGGCGGTGTTCAATCGCATGTACCGTATTCAAGTTCGGCAATAATGCATGTCTGGTGCGAAGAGTGCCACATCACCGCACTCGTCGATATTGTTTGCATACATCCTAACCTTACTACTGTCGGGGGAGGGGGGGCGAATCGCCCTCCCCGTGAGGTTTTTCGCGTACATTTCATTAAATGTTCAACCTATAATTTGTATTCTTGGTGACTTTCTAGCATTTCATTGCGCATCGAATGGTGTGTTTTTATAGACAAACATAAATAAAAATACATAAGGAGGAGTCCAGAACCATTTTTAGGGGGGCATGTTCGGGGCCGTCTTGACCCAAACCCTGTGCATGGTTATTGGTTAATCACTCGTCGATAGTTGTTTCCTGTAGAAAAGTATTAGAGAAAACAGACACCGGTAGATCATTGAATTTTCTTTCAGATGGCATTCTCGAAATTTCGATATTTTGATTTTTGAAATATTTTTTAAACTCATTTTTGTTTCAAAATGATATTTAAAAAGAAATCCTGAGGATTAAAAAAAACTGGAATATATTTAAAAGAAGACATGTCAATATCTGTTGAAAATTTCAGGTCGATATCTAAATATTTGATGAACTGAAGTTAGGTCAAATGCTAAATATGACCTTGATCTTTCCATTATAAATATATGATGAAAAATGAAAAATCATTATAAAACACATCATATAAAACGAATTTTTTCATTATAATGTCACCTTAGGCCCATTCCGATGACCAAGATGCAATTTTTAGTCAGTGATCATTTGGAAGGTCATGCAAGGTCAAGAACACTTTTTTGTCAATAACTGTTGACATGATGACCGTAGAGACTTGTAACTGGAGCACAAACGTTTGTCTCGTCAAGCTGTATCTTTTCATTTGCAACTTGCTCAAGTTATGCCACCTTGATCTTGACCTTGAGCTTAACCCGGGGTCAAATTGTGAAATTGATTAAATTTGTATGTTTCGAACCGCAATGACGGAGAAACACGATGGTATCAACAACTCAACTGTGTATGCTTTAGGCAAAACAGTTATTCACGAAAAAAAAATGCTGAAAAACAGTTTTGGTTATATTAATCGATGACCTCTTTACCCAAAACCATTG
The DNA here is from genome assembly GCA_014673585.1 of Semibalanus balanoides. Taxonomy (NCBI): domain Eukaryota; kingdom Metazoa; phylum Arthropoda; class Thecostraca; order Balanomorpha; family Balanidae; genus Semibalanus; species Semibalanus balanoides. The sequence goes on from VOPJ01004584.1 coordinate 177,817, forward strand.
AACTGGAGTTACTTTTGATGGCATGTTGACGAAAGACAATTTGAATGGCTTTTCAGTGCCCTTTTAGGATTCCTCCCAGCTTCCATAGTTTTTTTTTCTCGAGATAATGGCAAGGTTTCCTGAAAAATAATATTTTGGCAAATATGACCTTGATGACGTCATTTGACCTCGAATATATTGACCCAGGGTCATTACAATTTAAAAATTATATTATTCGTAGACCCTACCCACAGACCAAGTTTCATGAGTATAGCTTTTATGGCAAACGAGATCTGAGGGGGGCGAATAAGCCCCCCCCCGACCGATTCGTATACTTTTCCCCCTTCCAGGAATAGAACTAAACGCTGCCATATATCACCGGTGGAGCACCTAATAGCGAGAACTCGCCTGCCTGCGTTACCATGTGCTGTCGTATACGACTGTCCTGCCTGACAGCGGCTCCAGCGGCGGTGTGTGTCGCACGCGATACACCTGAGCGGCGCCTTTGAACCGGCGACTCGGGCCGCCAGCCGCCTCCTGGGCAACAGGCAACAGTATACCGGCCCGCACCGATCCATCTGGTGATGGAGAGTCGATTTTTGTCGGGCCGCTTTGATATGTGATATTGCATCAGTGGCATACCTGGAAGGTATTTTTGGGTAGCGCTGAAAAGTGGTGTTAATCCGATAGTGATGGGAATGTTGTCGGTTGTTAATCACCGCCCAGGAGGATACATACAGTCGATTCGAGCCTTGGTATGTTACTTGTTTTACTTCTTGTTTCGGATAGATTGAGGCGGATGGCAGCAGTTGTGGACAACGCAAAGTTAAAGGGATCATAAGACCCTTTTCCACTTTATTAGAGGTGGAAAATGCAGTTTGGTACACGAGGCTAAGTTATTTTGCAGATTTTATTCATAAAGCTTGAAAATGTCTCTAAGTATACTCCAAAATCACGCTTCACACTTCGGTCCAAGCGTTCCACGCAAATAATGTGCTTCTGGTTATGCAGCCCATAGAAAATAACACGTAAACACCGTGCCTTTTTTTTCCGTATCTCCTGCAATGATCTATGGGTCCTTTCAAAAATAGCGGAAAAAGGCAAAATTTGGTTCGATTACTAGTTGTTTAAATTACTCAGTTCATCGCAAATCAAGTTAACTGTCATTCTTAATGTTACCTCGGGGGCATCCACGTATCCATTTTCCAAAAATTAGTTGACTCCAACGCTCCCAATACAAGTGCTTGAAGGGATTGACCTTCCAAACTTTTCGGCCATTATATTATATTATTCCCGTCGGCCATTATAAGCCCTCAAAATAACGTTAAGGGTATGCAGACATAACCCTTTGGCACTGTCATGGGAATAAGTTGAAGATGATGATTTTTTAAACTTTTGTATTATCGGCGATATGATCGGCCTGAATGACCGGTATGCAATCGTCCTGCTTAAAACATTCGAATCGAGGTCCCTCTGTTGTCTGTTTCTATAATTTAGTAGCAGTGTTGAGAAATGTTATCGTTGACGTTGGCAGCGCACATGATCGGCAATTGCCACCACACGTTTGTTTACACCACGTGTTTACGTTGTGCCTGTTTGTATTCAGAGCGCAATATATGCCTCATTTTTGCATTTTATAGAGCGGCAAATGTGTTTTCTTACTTTTGCATCTGGACAGAATTGCTATGTGCTGATATACATCTGAATGTCAATTATTCAACAAAAGCTTATCAATATAGCTTTATTAATATACTAATTCGTGAAAAGTGGGATAATAACGTTCGATAAATATTGTTGCATCGCTTCCATCCTCCAGAAAATTATAGAAGACATTCGAAAAGGTCTTATGATCCCTTTAAGCCTAGACTGCTATGCGTGATGGTACGCAAAGTACGCACGGTTTTGGCAAGTTTGCGTCTTTTGCGTAGTCTGACAATGTTCAGCTGATAGCAAATGCACTGACTGAGCTACACTGGAACAGTATGCAAAGTCCGCATGCATTATCACGCAAACTTGCAAAAGACGCAATGACGCAAGTACACAACTACACAAAACAGTTCAGAAGTTTGTACTTGTTTGCGTGTTTTGCAAGATTGCGTAGTCTGAAACAGTAGTTTGTCGCGCATCGGCGACAATTTTTTTTTCTTGATTTCTTAAATTTAGTGTATAATAGACCTAAAATTGAATAGGGCTTTTAAGTGATGACGTCTCCCGGTTCCAATAGCTGACTGCGCTAACGTCGAGGAGTTTAATCAGGAAGTGGTTATTCGCCTCTTCATCCTGCTGTTCTGCACGCTCGCTGCGGCTCCACCCGACCACACCCGTCTTCGTCTGGTCCTGTTTGGCATGACCCCGCCCGCTGCCAACCCAGCACATGTTCACCGCTGCCGCAGAGGCACTGCTGGTAGGTCAGGTCAGACAGGCGGTCGGTCCGCGATTCCATGCAAGTATCCGGAGCGCCGGGCCGTCCTCAAGTGCGGATCCACAAACTGTGTGGTTTCGACCACACACATCTCCACCTCCCCATGTTGTAAAACAGATTAACCGCTATGTTAAATCGAACATTTAATTCACACGAAACTCAAACATACATTTCCTTTCCACGAAAAAAGTAATGCATCACAAATACTATACCATAGGCCGCCCAAGATCATACAGAACCTGCCGCCGTAACACAATCGTACATCGGAACGACTAACTCTTCAACGGCTCCCAATACAGCTGTGGCTTTCTCCTCACAACTGCGAACCACCCTCGATTCGCTGAACCAGAAGTGTCATCCAGTGCTTACGAGTTGGACCACATCCAAACGCTAAGTTCGCGACCACATCTACGCGTGCCCAGTTGGGCCTCCACAACTCGGCTAGTGGTGGCCCGCCTTAACAAAATATCAGCATCACATGGCGTAAACAGTTTGGATGCACGACCTTATTGCGACGAAACACTTTTCGTCACCACCCGGGCGGAACAAACTTGAAGTTCCGCGCAAGTTCAGTCATTCTACACTACGGATTGGGAAAAAAGAACCACAAAGTTTGAACGACTTGTTCGATAACTTTCATCCAGCACCGGATCCACCCCGACGTTAAACTCACGTCGGTTTCGCCACCGGCGTGATCAGCGTGCAGTCTTTGGGCTGCTCTTTCGCCTTGTACCGAAAGTCATTGTCCCGCACCTGTTTGCAATGGGGTGTGATCGCCGGGCGCTTCCTGGCAGCCTCCCGGCATCTTGGTGCGGATGGTCCTGCCGAAATCAGCTCAGCCGGGACTAACGGCCGTGGCGGGGTGCGGCGTGCTGCGGTACGCCATCAGGAACGTTGTCAGCGCCGACCGCCAGTCCTTCCTCTCCACCACAGCTGCCCGGATCGCCTTGAGAAGAGTCCGGTTCTGACGTTCCACTCCACCGTTCGCCTGTGGCCACAGAGGAGTGACTGGGTGATGACGGATGCCTCTCATTTTACAGTACTCCTGAAACTCGTGTGACGTCAAATTTCTAGCGTTGTCGGTAGTTATACTCAACGGGAAGCCATGACACGCGAAAATTCTCTCCATGCGCTGCAGGATATGCTCTGTAGTTGTGAGTTCGAGCAGTTCTACTTCCACCCACCTGGAGAATTTGTCCACGATGACCAACAGATGCTCACCACTCGGGAAGGGACCGCACAGGTCCAGCTGTAGATCCTCCCAGGGTCCGTTCGGCAGGTCGCCGGTGATGACGGGCTCCGGTGGGTTGCCTGGCGACACAACTTGACATGCATGACACGATTTTACTCGCCTTTCCGCGTCATCATGAATCCCCGACCACCATACTTTACTCGGTAGTCTCTGCTTTGTCTGAACGATGCCTTGATGACCCTCATGCGCAAGATCAATAATGTGTGCACGAAGAGAAGCTGGGACAACGATTATCCTGTCTGGCATAAGTATACCGTCATACTAGCACATTTCATGCCGAATCTGTTTGTATCCCTCGGACACCGACGCCAATCACTGACCGCCAAACAGCCAATGACGGCCTGAAGCTCACCATCTCGGGACGTGGCTTCGCTGAATTGTCCCTGCTGCGTCAGTAGTTGCAGGAACAGCAATGTGAGCGACGAAACGTATGAAGTCCTCACCGCCGTCCCCATCGCCATCTCCTGCCGTCACCACTGGCTCTTGTGTCAACCTGCTAAGAGAATCAGCGATGTTTTCTCTTCCTGGAATATGAGTCACTCGAAATCTGTAAGGCTGAAGGCGCAGTACCCATCTTTCAATTCTAGCTGGTGGTTTCGACGTTGGAGATATTTACCTCAAGAGTTTGGGTGATCAGTGACCAAGATCAAACACTGAATTCCAGTAGAGATAGAGAATGAAAACGCTCACATTCCCCAAACGACTTGCGGCGCCTCTCGTTCAAGTTTCCGGGAATAACGGCCGCTCAACAGTCTGTCAGCTCCTGCTGGCGTATTCAACAGGCCTAAAACACATCCATTTTCGACGCTGAAGAAGAAACCGTCCCAGCCCCAACGGGTGGGCGTCAACCACCAACCTGGTTTCAGACGATGAGCAGAAGTAGCCCAGTGTGCTGGTGCTGGTCGATCCGTCCCTCTTCAGCTTCTTCAAACGCCACCCGCTTTGTTCCGTCACCTCCATGGCATCTTCGCCTTAGTCAGTTCTCTGAGCGGAGCTGAAACCGTTGACATGTCAGGCAAGAACCGTCCTACAAAATTGAGCAAGCCCAAGAAAGACCGCACCTCAGACGCCATACGAGGCTCCCTGGCGTTAAGGACAGCTCTGACCTTCTCGTCGGTGGCAGAGATGCCATGCTTGTTGAGTCGATACCCCATGAAGGTCAGCTCCGGCAGCCCGAATCGACACTTGTCCCTGTTCAGCCGCAGTCCCGCCTCCCACAGGCACTGCAGAACAGCGTCGAGCCGCCGGTTGTGCTCCTCCACGGTGACGCCGTAGATGATGATGTCGTCGGCGATGTTCCTTGCACCTTCACAGCCTCCGATGACCTGCTGTATGATGCGTTGGTGAATTTCTGGTGCGCACGAGACCCCGAAAAACAGTCTTTTATATCGATATAGACCTTTGTGAGTGACGAATGTAGTGATCTCCCGTGAACCCTGGTCCAACTCGATCTGGTGAAACGATTTGGGACAGATCAGTTTAGACGAAGATGGCAGCACCGTTCATCTCATGAAGCAAATCAATCGAGGTGCGTGGGCCATGGGGGTGCCTCTCGCAAAATGATTGCCTTGTTGGCCCTGGCGCATATCGACACACACAGTCTGATCTGGTTGTCTTCTTTGGAACACACACACATAGGGGACACCCAAGGGGTGGGGCCAGTCACCTTTTCAATGATGTCTTGCTCAGAAGTCTTCCAGCTTCGCTCCCACTGCCGGCTTGAACGGAGAACGGGATCCTCCTCAGCTTCTGTGGCAACCGGCCTCACTTCCTTGTCGATAGCCAGCTGCAAGCTGAAAATCCTTCAGCTTCCGAGACCCCTTCGGCAACATATTCAGGACCGTCGCTCGACAGGGACATTCGAGGACACAGTTCTCACCTTGGGGCCCACACGGAGAAGGTCCAGTCTCTCCGATGTCTCCTTTCCCAGAAGAAACACGTGCGAGCCGGGGATGACGTAGAACACTGCATCGGTACTGCTGTCGTCATGCGACACTCTGGCTTCAAACTTGCCGAGAACACGCATCGGTTCGCGGGAAGCATACGAATACAAGTTAATGCAGCCCAGCTCAAGCTTGACACCCTTGAAGTTTGCCCTGAACGTGTCGGCACCCATCACATTGCAAGTGGCCCCTGAATCTATCAGGACATTACAGGTGGCGCCACCTATCTGCACCGGGAATCTTCCGCCAGGGGATTTGGATGTCAATCCAAAGACATGATCCTCCACCTCAGATACCACATTAGCATGTGAGCGGTTAGCATGTTGTCGCGGCTGTCGACACATCTTTTGTAAATGGCCAACTTTTCCACAGTTGAAACATTTCCTGCCTTGGCTGAAGCAGTTGTCGGGATCATGATTTTTCCTTCCGCAACGGAAGCATCTCTGTCTCTCACCTTCACTGTCGGCTGGCTCATCCCTCTTGCGGCCGCCTGATGAGTACGTTGCTGACTTTGCATGTCGGACTGCTTGAGCTTGAGCGATGCCCGCTCTCCTGAAGTCCCACTGCTTCTCGATCACTTCCACCCTGTCTTGTCAACCTCCTCCCCATCGTCCTGGCAATTGAACAACAGCGGTGACAAGTGTCGAGATTTGGTTACGCAGGAGAGCACAGCGAAGTTTGTGGCTATTGCATTTATCCACCAACTGGTCACGTATCATATCCTCCTGAAGGACACCGTACTCACACGTCCTGGACAACTTGCGGAGTCGGGCCACAAATGAATCGATCCCCTTCGCCCTGCCGCTGCGACTCTCTGCGAAAGACATGCCTTTCATAAATAACATTTTTCCGTGGCAACAACTGGCTGTCAAGCACGGCAATGGCCTGTTCCAAAGATTCTATCTTGACATTTGGATCAGATACAGCATGAAACAACTCTTGCAGCTCGAGGCCACCAACATGCAAAAACATTGCAACTTTCTAGCTTCATCCGTGATATTGGACGACAAACAGGTATGTCTCAAACCCCTTCTTCCACTGTTCCCCATTTCCAGGGTCTGACAATCATAAACGCAGAAACCGGTGGATTTTAAAACTGTCCTGGTGGGGAGGCCTTTACTTACCGATGATGCAGCATGAATAAAAGATCTCGTCTTCGTCCGCCAATGTTATGTCCTATTCTTGCTGTTCTGCCACTCGCTTGCGCTCACCGACACACCCGTCTTTGGTCTGGTCTGTATTGGCAACACCGCGCCGCCCCGGCTGCCACACGCACATGTTCCCCGCTGCCGCCAGAGGCACTGCGGGTCGGTCAGGTAGACAGCGGTCGGTCGGATTCATGCAGTATCAGAGCGCCGGGCCGTCTCCAAGTGCGATGCCACACAACTGTTAGTGGTCGAACACAACACACTGCATGTTTGCTGTTGAAAGGCCCAGGGTCCCTTCAGATCGTCTAGCGGCCCCTCCTACCTTTCAAACGCCCTTCCAGCCTGTGATATGCAGGGACTCATCTGGAATCCGCGGAAAAACATGATGTGGAGTTTGTGATATATATATTAAATACAAAGAGGGCTTTCTCTACAATGCAAACTTTCGGTCTGGTCAGGGGCCCGTCCGATATGCACAGGGGCCTTTTGAGCTTTTCAGGGGCCCTCTGGTCTGTCCATAGCCCCTCAAGACTTCTCTAGGGGCCCTTGAGACCTGACAAGGGGCTGCGCTGGCTGCTTTGTCGAACAGACTCAATGGGCCCCAGGGCTAGCTCGAGAGGACCCTGAACAGACTATAATGGGCCTTGGAGTCGGCACTGGGCAGGCTTGAAATGCCCCTGAACATGCTCGAAAGGCGCCTGAAGAGCTTTTTGAGTTCCTGGGAGAGCTCAATGAGCCCCTGGACATGCGCGAGAGGCCCCTGGTCAGGTTTTGGGGCCTCCTAAGTGGGTTCAATGGGCCCCTGAACATGCCCAAGAGGCCTCCTGGGCTGGCTTCGAAAGCTCCTCAGTGTCTCTTTCATCTTTACATGCACCAGAGTGACCTCTCGCCTGGTTTGAGGGCTACTCTGAGGCTTTTTGAAAGCCATTCAGCTTATGCAAAGGATATCTGGGTCATTCTCGATGGGCCCCCTGTGACCTGTAATGTAAGAGGTGGGCGATTACCCCCTTAGCCCCCTGGCTGCACCTCTGCCTGTAACGCCGCCCAAACGCACCGAACTCCGCCAAAAGCCACAACAAATACTACACCCAACCTAACCCCGCTCAAACCTACTGTGGGCGTCGCGATCCAACCGGTCAGACAGTAGCGCCTCGACCGCCAAGCAGTCGGCAGGTGAATGACGTCATATAAATGACGTCACTGGCCGTCACTGGTGACGTCACACTCGGCGCCGGACTGGTGTGTTGCGGCGGCAGCGGGGCGGTCCCCGGTGACGGTGGTTCTGGTGGCTCGAGCCAGCGGCTGCCAGCGGCTGCAGTGGCGGTCAGTTCTCTAGCTGACGCCGGAGCGTGTGTAGGACGGCGGACGACCAGTCTACAGCAACACGTCTCGGACAGCGGAGCAGCGACGAACGGGAGAGGAAAGGTGAGGAGGGGGCTGGGGAGTGTGGTGTATGTGGGACGTAGGGCGGGTTGGTGCATGTGCGGGCACGCTGCGCGGGTGCGAGGGATCGCCACAGGGCCTGCGTGTGGCGAGCACTGCGCCCGGCAGAAAACTCGGGGTGGGATGAGCTGTTGCGATGGGGACGCTATCGATTGAAATCCGATTTACCGGCTTCGTCGAATACTATGTACAACCGCTTGAGTCGTGCAGTGGGCTATATCGATATGTCCGGTGAACTACTTGCGCTTCATGTGCATCTCAAGATGATTGAAATTCGTTTTTGCAACACCCCATCGTCAGTTTTCCGTCGCCTGCGCCGATACGTCTACATTTTGTAACACTATCGATAGCGCTGAGACGGTGGCGCTATCGATCTTACCCAGGTGGGCGTCCATCACCGTCCACCTGTTTGTTGCTATACCGGAGGGATGGGTGTTACCCCCTCCCCCACCCTCCCACCGCCCACCTCCCAAACTGCATAACCCGGTTCGTCCCGCCCCGCTCCAGTCCGGCCCGGTTCGGCACGAACTCTGTGTTTCAACCATGCGGCTTGCGACAGTAGTACATACGATCGGAGGCGAAGTCAGGGAGCTCGAAATGGGATGCCAATAAGCCCGATAGTCAATCGTAAAAGTCAGTTTGGTTCTCGTCCCTGACTTAGCGGACCATTTTCTGTCTAATATTAGACGGCTGACTGGTTTAACGTCGCAACCTTTAGCGTACAGTCGCCCCTATAGCGGTGTGGCGCGTAATGAATTCCTCACGCATTGACGCTACTTTGCCGCTGTGATCCTGGTGGAGGTCACCCCTCGTCTACGGCGCTAGGACTTCGAAGGTCACACACGCTGTGTACAGTGTACATGATCCTGGTGGAGGTCACCCCTCGTCTACGGCGCTAGGACTTCGAAGGTCACACACGCTGTGTACAGTGTACACAATGGCCTGCAGCCGGCAGCGGGGGGAGGGGGGGGGGCAGCGGGTCGTGTTGGCGTAAAGAGCCCACTGTATGCAGACAGCTGCGGCCCGGACAGGACAGGGTCAGCCTACAGCGGCTCCCTGGTCCAGTTTGTCCTCGATTCGTGACACTCGGGGAGGAAAACTCGCCGGCACCGCTCCGACTCGTGGCGTGGTGGAATGGACGACGTAGTGAAGCTGGAGTTGACGAGAACAATGTACTCGTTCAGTATGCAGAGGCGACACTTGTTACCGGGAGTCCTGGCGCCCGAGTGCGATTCGTCGGCGCCAAGTAACAAGCTTTGCATGGGCTTTATTGGTGTGTTCAGCGGGCTACCGTGTTCTCGGTGGCAGGTTTTATTCTCACGGTTTACGATTAGTGGTGATATCTCTGTATCGACGCAAGACACATTGTGTCTTGTGTCGATATTTATTCCTCTAGGAGTGCTATATATATATATTGCCACTCCTATTTCGGGCAAAAACAACTTCAAAATGAGTGAACACGTTCTTTCAATCATCGCATTCCTACCCCTCGAAAAGCCCAGATTGCAAATAATACGATAGCGAAATTTTTAAATTCGACCGCCTTTGACAAATACACAAAGTACTATGCACTTGCTGCAAGCCAGGGCACAAGCTGATAAGTAATGGAGTGTCAAAACATTGCTTCCTTGCCTGCCACACGATTTGTGATAAAGTTTGTGCATGATCGGAACCTTGCAGTATCATTTTATGTCAATTTCACCCTTCAAAAAGTCCTTTGACAAAGTCATTGAGGCTGTAGACGAAGCTATTTTGTTGCGGCGCCCTTAAGCCCCAATCATCATCAGCTGTGACGAAGCAACTTTCTGCTACCTCAGGCTCATCCTAGCGAACAAAATTCATCACAGCTTATTCACTTCAGTTTGTACCCTAGATCGGGTTCGAATCCTCGACGGGACAATTGTATATATGCATGCAGCTATGAATGCATAATTAAATATAATGCACAAAGTCATAACCCAGCTCACATGCACGGGCAGATTCAGGCTCCGAGCCAGTAGCTGACGTTCAGATCCGCGATTGGGGAATCCCGCCATTTCGCCATGGTAACATTTGAGGATCTCTTAGAATGAGCTGCGGGATGGAGGCACTTCTCTCGGGTTATTCTTAGGATACCGGTCCCGATTCCTCACGGAGAAACCGGCGGGCAACTCATAGTTTTTCCAAACCGCTTAAGAGAATATTCATAACGGTACCGATTTTCCCAATCGCTCTCCGCCGCTCTCCAAGCCGCTTGGACAAATCCTGGGGTTTTCCTACTTTTCCCCAACTTACCGTCATTTTCCCCAAGCAAACTGCTGCGCTGGGCTGTGAAGCAGCGCTCCTGAACAGCTCCATTTCAGACAGCTTGATCAGGCCAGCGGTTCAGGCCAGCAAAAGCGCCATGGCCTCGGGCGCTGTGGCAGCGCCATTGCCTCGGGCACCGTGCCAGCGTTCGTCATTGACAGGTGAGGGGGGGGGGGGTACCTGCCCCCCGCCACCGAACCACCGGCCTGACGTGTCACATTCCCCGGACTCTGCGAATAGCTGAGCTGTATCAGATTCAGGGAGTTGGCTTAAGCTGGAGCTGTGCTCAATACAGCGGAATTGATTATCCAGCTCCGTTAGTTGGCTTACCGGTCTGTTGTTAGAAACAGGCATAGTTTAAACTGTGTAGAAAGCTTCAATCGTTTTATGTATGTTTTTTTCTTGAAATGAGATGAATTGGAAGACCAGATATAGCTCCAACTCTTTGTGTAGCGCTGCTTATCTAATTTATATCATTTCTTTTGTGTGATGACTCGGCGATTCTTCTATAAATTTTGATCAGAGAACCGCCAATCATTCTTTTACCAGCGTCTTTTGACTCAATTTTACTATTGTGAAACATGCATCAGCTTAACTGTCCATGGCTCTGCGAACTGTGATACACACCGATCACACTGCACTTACACACCATTCGTTTTATATCGACACCGTTTACAAATATTTTGTTTGAAAGATTCTGGTACAAGGTGTACCAATTTATTATATGGATAATATTCCAATAATTTCGTCTTCTTAAGTACATTTTACGCAATGTACACATTGGTAAACTTCCCTGGGTGCCTGTCTATCGCTCCTAGTTTCGCTCTGCGTTGAAACTCGAGCGCGCTGGTATGTAGTACGGGTCCCAGGCAGGCGAGGCCGCCAACCTCCGTACGTGGGAGGACGCAAATAGAATGTCCGTGCGGGCCACTCGCTTCCTGTGAGTGCCGCCGGCCCGCCAGGGGGATTTCACCGAGATGGTGAAATCCACCTGGCGCTTCCTGATGTGGTTTAACTCAGTGGCTGACTTGAAGCAGCCTATTTCGTCGGTAATACAGCTCTCGAAATTGTGGACACCTTCGAGACTTCGGCGTCATCCTAGACAAAAATCTAACCTTTGAAAAAAGGCGAATAGAGCTCTCGGCTTAATAATACGCTCCTTTCAAAAACTTCGAATTGATCATAGAGCGGGGGAACACATCAGCCTATCCTCTGTAAGAACGGCCTATTGCGCTCATGTGAGGTCTGTGCTAGAGTACTGTAGCTTGGTATGGGCGGGGGCCGCAGAAACTCACTTGGACAGCATTGAGCGCGTCCAGCACAAATTCCTGATGTGCTCAGTTGTTCAGTTGCTCCGCAGCAGGGACTATCATGGGCTGGGTGCACCCTTGGGTGCCCACTCAATTCTTCCGATTGTCTGGGTGAGGTATGCATTTTTTGACTTTTCATGGGTACTGGGCGGGCATGGGTATGAAAATTTTAGAACAGTGTCGCTAAGTGTTCTTTTTTACTTGACAACCAGATGTTTAACCAGGTAAATATGTTTTGTTAAATGATATAGCACACTCAAACAATAGACTTTGGCAATTATATGTCAACAATAAATCGTGGTAAGAAATAGGGCAGTAAGGTTTTTAAATCATGTCTGATCCTAAGTCTGATCCAATATGATAATGTTGACCGCAAAGTGTTCGATATGTCCAAATCAAACAGCAACACACAGGTTGCCTGATACTATTTCTCGTTAATATTATGAAAGTCAACAAATGCTAGGATAAATTGTTGCAAATTTTGTGAAAATAATTATCTGCCTTATCTGAATGGGCCCCAATGGGCATGGGCCTCAGTATTATGAATTTGAATGGGTCTGATCTGGGTCTGGGCTTGGTGTTCACGGCCTTCAGCTGGGTTGGGCTTGAGATTTGGGCACCCATGATAGTCTCTGCTCCGCAGCATAGTGCTCGTAACTCTCTTCAGTATAGTGATCTGTTTAAGTACTACAAAACGGCATCTCTCAGATCCAGGAGGATGAAGCATGACATTATTTATGTTCATATGTTAGGTTCGGCGTGGCATTATAGACTGGTCGATTCTGTTTGATGATTTACCACTGCGTGTACCTGAAAGGTGTGGCCGACAACTGTCGCTGTTCCATATTCCGGGAGCCAGGATTAAAGGGACTGTCCCACCTTCTCAAAACTTCTCAAATGTACGCCGCATGTGGTGTTAAATATTAAGTAATTGCTGCCGAACACGATTATGACATTTGTTTTCTCACAAACAGTGCTCATTTCATAAAAAGTAAAGTTTTAATGTTAGGGCTGATACGTCATATGGAAGAATTTTCGGGAATATAGAAAAATCTTACACTGCATAATGTACGGCTAATGTAATAGCCAAATGTAAAAAGTAGGCTATCATCAATCATTTAGTAAAGAGTGACGACGTCATCGGCTCAGGGTCCCCGTTCAAATACCCACTGGGAACTGGGGATGTTACAGTGTCAAAAACCAAAAATCAATTTCTTTGTGATTCGGCTCGGTGGTTGCTTTAACTTATACTATACATAATTTCAATGCCTAGCACGGAAAATGGCTATCTCAACTCAAATATAATGTTAACTGGTGGGACAGTCCCTTTAACACGGTTAGAGATGGTGTATTTGGACAACTGCCTCGTGTTGTCAATGAGTTCCTGAGGAAATTTCTTCATGCTGACCTTTTTAATAACTCCCTTTCATCTGTCAAATGGTATATCGTTCATTCATTTACTATGGCCACAATTATGGAACAATTATGTTAAACAATTATGTTTAAACAATTACAGGCCACAATTATGGAATGTTGTGTTTGTACTTCTGTATATGAGAATCATATTGTGTCCTATTGCCTGTCTTGTATGTAAACATCGTCTGTAATTGGGTGCATGCCCGTTGACGATCATAGAATAAATACATAAATAAATAAATGGTTGGCACGATTGCAGAACTGTTAGCCCTGTTTCTGTGGCAATTGTCCAGCAGTATACCAAACAATTACGACAAATCCATGAGGTTTTATCGTCTTAAAATGATGTTCTGACTTAAGCTCGAAAATACTCTGATCGCGCATGGCTGCAGCGGCAAGGAGCACTCATTTTTATTTCATTTTCAGATATTTAATCCCCGAGTGTAGGTTTGGAACAACGTCTTAATGGAAGAGATAAAAATTGAAATTCACATATTTCAACATCTGAAATTTGAAACGTGCGTTAATTGGCACATATTACTTGTAAGTTGTACCCGATATTTATTTGTGGAATAAAACATACATATTTTCCCTCGACTTTCTAAGAACGTTCATGGTTGGGATAAACCATCTATAGATACGTTTGCGGCAATTCATAACATTGCATCATTGCATAGCTCGTCAGCTTCTGAGGCCAAAGAATGCAGTGACGCCGAGAACAGACACGCTGATGTCACTTCCTGAGGGAAGCTGGTGCCGACCGTCATCTGTGGTCTATGTTCTCGACTTCCTAAGAACGTTCACGGTGGGGATAAACCATTTATTTGACAAATAATATTTCTGCAGCATCATCTATGAGTTTTAGGTGATTCACAATATTGAATCACTGCATAGCTCGTCAGCTTCTGATGCCAAAGAAAGCAGTGACGCCGAGAACAGACACGCTGATGTCACTTCCTGAGCACGATAAGTGCTGGCCGTCACCTGTGGTCTATGTTTAGAAATGCTGCGGTCATCAGAGCTGACGGTTACGTCTTTGTCATCGGCTAAAGTCATATAATCCTATTGGTAATTGCCTGGGTTACTGAATAATAATGGATACAAAGTGCCGATTAATTTATATTGAAAAGGGCAACGATGAATTTTGAAATGAAGAACAATGGTCAGCAAATACTGAACGATATATTCATTGAAACGCCGATGTTTGCATTAGCACTGCAATGGTGCTGGATTATCCGCAGGTTACCTATGTCATTATGTACTCAATATTTCGTCAGCATCTTCACCATTCGCGACTTTTACCACGGATTTTTTCGCCCGGTTAGTTGGCTCAAAAATTTGCCTACTGTCGGGTGAAAAGGCCAACTCTGCCATTCATACGAAACGGAACAACCATTATTAACGTCGGTTGAGCTTGCTACTTAAAATGTCATGATTTGCGTTCTTTTGAGCCTGCTTTATGTCATCCGGGTTTAGATATTCAATTGATGTGTCATTGGATGGCCAATATATTGCATTTTTAATAACATGGAGATTGGTGGACAAATGGACATCTAATTAACATCATTCCCCTTTCCTAATCAGTATGTGAGAAGTTCGGTCCTGGGAGTTGCCGAGGTTGTAGATGCACCTACTCTGTTTGAATTGGTCTTGGGCGACGACTGACAACTATGCGTGATATAATAATAATTCTACGGTCATAAAACAGTGGCCACGTCCTCTCCGGGGTTTACGCCGTTGCATTAACAGTTCTCATTCTAACCTACTTGGGTTTGTCTAAAGTATTAGAAGTAGAAAACCCTTAATGAATTCCACCCGGTTAAAGCACAGTGTGCACTGTTTTAGTGAACAGTAAAACTAGTTTGTATATGTCAGCGCTTTAATATGGTGTTTCTGATCGGTGCCCACAATTACCTATCCAAATAAAAGGATATTATTCTGCTACCCGTGATATTACTATTCAGAGGCCCCTGTCGGAACACCACAGACCGAGACTCGTCTCACGATTCTTTGTACGCAAGCAATGATTGGTAATAGTTAATTGTTGAGCTGGCTGCACAAATGTCTTCAAATTAACACATCTTATTAAGTTAAATTGTTATTAAAATGTTGTCAGTAGTAGAACACACGGTCAATTTCACGATTGAGTACAAATGGTTCCATTTGCAATTAAGATTTTGTGATACCTTCAACACTCCTCAAATGCTGAATACTATTCTAGAAACCTGCGGATCCGTAGGGAGACGAAGGGTTAATGTCACAGTCCTTCAAAAGACCTATATTTTTGATCATTCGCAAATTAGTTCCAATACGTGAAAGCGGCTGATAAAAAATCCAGAGATACATTATAATCAAACCATTTTGTTGTAAAAGTGTATAAACATTTCGCTGCCAAAATGAAGCCATTGTTTGAACAGTATCGGGCGTCAGGAGAATCAAGGATACAAGCTGCAAACATAGAACCTCGCAGAATGCTATCTTGCCGTTGGTGGTTCCAGTGATCACAGATATGTTGGAAATCGTCTGTTTTTAGCGAATACATTGATCTTCAAGCCTTTAGTGGATAAGCTCACTCGTGTTAATTACCTAGCCGACACCAATTTAGTCAGTTGCTAATCACAGCTGGCCGCGTGTCAAATCTGAATTTGCTTTATGAAAATTACCGGTACCTCAGGTAGAGCCAATGATCTTGTGCTTAGGAACATCAGATTGTTCGTGTCATTGCTTTCGAGACAATTCATCCATCCGTCTTTGCCCGCGCATCGTGTTCGAGAATCACTTGTATAATTAATCGGCTATCGTATATCTGTGACGTACAATTTTTACCAGAACCGTAAATTATCAGCCAGGCTCGCATCCTGAACGTGAAGCGGAACACAGCAGCTGTTATGTCAGTTTAAACATGCATACAGAGTAACCATGTTTTTTATAGACCACAGGATCGTGCCAGAGTTAGGGATCCTGAATTGACCAAACTGA
Organism: Semibalanus balanoides; assembly: GCA_014673585.1. NCBI lineage: Eukaryota > Metazoa > Arthropoda > Thecostraca > Balanomorpha > Balanidae > Semibalanus > Semibalanus balanoides. The sequence continues at coordinate 193,995 of VOPJ01004584.1, forward strand.
CGAATTAAGGCGCCTGCCAGTTTTCTAGACTTTGGCTGAGCTGACAGTGCTTATGACCATTTTTCTTTGCCTTAAATAATCATAAGACCACAGGTGACGCCGGGCCAGGTCGCTTAATCATGACTCAACTCCCATTAACAATCAAAGTGTCTTACAGTCACTGTGTAAATCAACGCGACAAATTTGATCATGCATAGTCGTGTTTGTGCTCTCATCTGTGCCGTCATCGCAGAGGTTCTTACGTTTGGCGTCAGAAGTACATGACGCAGCTTCAACTGACAGGGTGACTTGCCCCACACAATATCAAATCATCGTGTGAATGCACTAGATCATCCGACTAATAACCTAAGCCGATAGACCTCGCGACTTTGCTGCAGGAGCAAATATCTCATTTCACGTCGCTATTGCCCAACATCGATAGCAATACGGGTTTGTACGCGCCGGCTCCCACACCTGGTGAGACGCGTCTTAGGAACGTCAGAGACCGACTTGACGACCGGTCACCATAGCTTGTACGGTTCTCGAGCCTCCAGCCTGTCTACGCCCTCAAGAATTGCACACACCGTCATGGCCGCCGTTTAGTCGGTCTCGCTGGTGTTCGCTTGCTAGCAATCTCGCTGCGGCCAAGTCTCTGTTGTGCCCGCTACGAGAAGTCTATCCGTGACGACGAGTATTGCTAAGATCATGTGGCACTAGTGATCGCATTGCAAATCTCTCAGCGCTCTGGGGCAAGTTTGGCCCGCCGACTAGGAGGCTCGTTCGACTTACTATACGTATGCATGGTTGGTTAGTGTCCCTTCAGCACAAAATGGGAGACCGAGATCTGCTTTGACGAGCTCGCTCCCGTGTGAGATAAAACTGATAGTGTGAATTGGGTACCAATTTCGTGCCATTTTGTTACTGGTTCCCACTCACATGATGAAAATGACTGGTGACAGAAACACTCCTTACGTGCGAAGTTGATATGTGCCATACTGGATCCGCAAACTGGACCGCTCTGGACAGTGGTACATTTTAGAGTAGTTCTCCGATATGTGTGTCTGAATATGTCATAATCAATACTGTGACCGTTTGATTCGTCCTACATTCTACTTGAACACGATTATTCTGTCCATACTTGCCAAAACCCGTTATCAGAAAGCTCTCTTGTGGCGATTCAAAATTGATATTTTTCTGGAGTGTCGGTATAGAAGACTCGAGTAAGGATCAACATTTCAGTGACATTAATGAGGGCTTTCTGGTCCCATACTGTGACTGGTTCGGCAGTGGCACATTCGGGTGCGTCAGGCCATTTGTCTCTGTCGGTGCGCATACTAGAGCCCGGATGTATTTTCGCAGACACTCTTTGATTAGTCCAACACAGTTATTCTGGTTGCGTTTAAACTGGACCGAGAGGCTATGTCACATTTTTCGCCTGCTACTGTTCCGAAGCCTGTCGGATGGCGGAGCTTGTGCTCTCGTATAGATGTTGTTGTGTTGGTGGTAAGTGTAGTGTGTTGTTTGGTGTCTGTGGTGAGTCGCTGTTGATAGTTGTTTGTCGACTAGAGATGATCGTGCGCGACAGCTAGAGCAACGGCGGTTCTCATTGATTTCTGCACAGAGTTAACGATCTAGCCAAGGTCGCATCACGATTATTTATTTGCTGTCACCTAAGTGCCTGCCAGATGCTTAGCCTCCTCTCAATGATTTCCTCTCACCAAGTACGCACCTCACTGTCATAAAAAATTCTCAGGCAACTACGCACCGTAACGCTGCACAACATGTGACACTGTCAGACGGAACATAGCTGCAGCGCTGGCTGTTGAAAGAGTGATGCATAGCATCAAGCAGATGATTGTATTCAGTGTGAGAGCTGTGGACGCATAAGGCAATGCCGCTAAGGGGTTGAGCGAGAATATTTTATTACATGTCATTGGACAAGGAGAGAGCGGTATGTTTTGTAACATCTCATCACACGCCGTTTGCGTTTATGATGCCGAATACCTTAACCCTTTTTTGCTAAGAAATAGCTAACAACCGTGTTTGGTGCGCCTATGGTGAGCTTAATAAAAGGTCTCCAGTGGGCTGAAGTGGTCACATTATGAAAGTATCTAGCACTCAACTACTTATGATATTCTTGAAAAACAATGTAGTAAAATACATCACATACTTATTCTGAGTTCAGAATTCAGATATTTTCTGATGCAAGACAAATGTTTTTGTTTCGTTGCGACACACTTTTTAGTCTCTATGAATGGTACCAACTATGCTAATCTCCTTCTTTAACGCTAGAGAACTCTCAGCGATGTCTTTTCCGACCCGGATGCCGGACTGTCAGTCTGTTCCCAGACGGTCAGGTCAGTGACCTCTGACCTGCTGACCCGGGCCGCCGGCTTTGATAGCCCTGTAGCGTGATTCCATTCCGTGATTTCCGCGTCAGCTGGAAAATCAGAGCGTGACTCTGGCTATCCAGACCGTCTGCCACTCATACTAAATCACGGTGGTTTAGTATTCCGGGAATCGTCGGGCCGGAATCGGCCGGAAGCCCCGTGTATGGCCGAGCCTCGATTCAGTCGCTGGCAGAGACGGTTGAGAGTTCTAGGTATTCGACGGTCATTCATTCTGAATTGCTGTCGATGGCCTTATTAGCATCGCAGCAACGTACCAAGTGAGTGCGATTAGAGCGATGACGAGGTTGGCTCGTCATGCACGAGAGCTATTTAAGTCACTCTCCTATATTAAGGACAAAGGTCTCCGGTTGAGGTTATTTGGAGCCCGCCGCGCTGTGTATGTGTGTGAAACTATATTAGTGTCAGGGAAGGAGCGGTAATAATTATTATTTATAAATTTCCTAAAAGCAAAGCAAGCCAAATCTTAATCGTACTAGAGCTGATATGCCGAACGGCTGACCGAACGAGCCGAAGTTAACATATTTCAGGACACACTCACTTTTATTTAAACGGTGCATGCATAATATAATTGGGTATTTTTATGAATTTCCATTCAGTTGTATTGATTCCTAAATTTCAATAGTCAACACAATAACATTGCAAATGTATATTGATGGACTAAATATTTTCCTTTGTATTTTTTGCTAGTCTAATGTAACTAAACACATGCCTGGCGCGATTGAATCAGCATTCTGCAATGCTGCATAGTAGTTGCGTCACATCTGCTCTCATGTGTGAATTTTCAGCATGCTAAGAGTGCTCGTAAAATGCCAGCCATCGTTAGTGGCTCATTCTTCTCCTCGCACAAGCGGCGACAATTTCTGAATGCTAATGGCTTAGATGACTAAGCTTGAAAATATTCAACTAATCAGACTATAACAAGAATTAAGAGTTTGACCGCTCTTCAGGTTAGAAGTGAAATAATACTATCATTCAAAGACCAAACTCTTTTTGTGTAGATTTATCACTCCATACGTTCATGGAACTAACAAACATTGCATCGTCAAATTCACAAAAAATGCCTGTTAAAAGCGGCAGAAGAAATGAGCTCGGACAACCGGAAATTGATTCAATGTACATGCTACTGATATAAGCAGATATGACTTTGGATATAAAATACAATGCCAAACATAACATTATATATAATGACTAATTGTGAGACAGTCGTAAGACACAAACGCAGCACCGTCAAAACGCATTAAGCTCGACGACGTAGGTTCGCACTAGCTAGCAAATATGGTAAGCTTTCAAGAGGTAAAACGAATGAATTGGACAATACATATCCATGCAATTTAATACATTTTAATGCAACGAACCTATCAAAGTTCCTCATCAGGTTCGTCTGTCTCATCTCATGTGTTTCGTTCTAGACATGACCACTATTTTATTTTAACGCCTCTCTTTTACAAATATAAACAGATATGCTCCATTGCTTATAATAGGTAGGTATGTACCTTTTTCCAATTGCATGCATGCAGTGTTAACCACATGCAACACTGACAGCAGCTGCTATTCATTTTAGGCAAATGACGTCTTCATCCCTGGGCTGGGCACGGATTAATCGGAACATGAAGCGATTTTTACGTGCCTTTTGCGTGGCCTCATTTTTGGCAGACAATAGTTCCGTGCATAGTTTTGATCACTCAAATACGGGCCTGGATAGCGTGCAGCTTGAAGGGCCGTGTCAGCTCCGTGCATTTGATGGATCGACCAAACATTGCCGGACCATTGGTAACCATCCGAGTCCGGTAGCCCGCTACCCGTCTGAGTGCTGCTTGTCTAGGCGCTGACAGAGACAAATGAGCTACAGGAGCACTAAGTGCAAACGGCCACAGAACGTGGGGCACTGGTGTCGAGGAAAAAGTCAGCGGAAGTTATGGTGTGAGAACGTGTGTACAATGCGGAAAAGTGGTGTTGACGAATTTCTCAGTTGAAGGAAAGTTAATGGAGGGAAAAATAGGGCTCGTGGGATAGATATCATAAGGTTTGAGATAACGCTTCTCGAGCATGTCCGTGACGACCTTGCTTTTAATTTGTGTCGTTTCAATACGTGCAGACTTAAATCCTTCATCGTGGAAAACAAACGGTTGCATGCTGAGCACCCTTCCTGTTTCATGATTTTTTTGCAGTTCGCCTGCGATTTGTCTGTTTGTCCTCAAAGAATACCTATACCCATAAGCCTTTATACCCAATTAGTATTTATCATGCCTGCTTAGTGCTTATATATAAACTTATCCGTGTGGTCTCAAGATAATACTTCGTGTTGAGAATGCAGTGGGGAAATGTTTGCTCCCTGCTTCTTCGGCCAACCAATAAACTGTGCAATTTCAGTTATACAGATAGTTTTCCTCCAACATACGCCCAACAGGATCTTGGTGCAGCGAAACAGTACGTCGCACTTGCTCCGTGCCAGTTGACTCTTATCTTAAAGGGAACATAGCACATTTAACATAAGTTTTTAACTGATATAGCCAGATTGTTGGGTGTACTGAGCAACTTTTAAATCTTGAATATTTCCTTCCTCTCAGTCTGATCAAATCTGAAATTGGAAAAGTTATCTAGTAATTATCTTTGACAATTATGAACCGATTTCCAATGCAATATATATTTCATGAGAAGATGAATGTGTTGATGCATGACTGGTTAGTATTCATGCGATATATCAATAAATATGTGACAAATATTTTTTTGTTTACGAGGAAGCTCGGTGGGCCAAAACAAGTATTGGCTATAACTTTGTTAATTTTCATTGGACTTCCAATTGCAAATAATGCAGACACTCGTCTTCAAAGGCCCAACTGATGATGGGTGGCTCGCACCGGTAGCTGCAATATTCACTGCATAATGCACATTGCACATGCACGCATTTATCTACATCCACCATTCACACACCGCTGAAAATACATTGATGGGTAGGTAGATCAAATTTATTTATGCATAAGGACAGTTATGGGTATGTGCTCACAGTTCACTTAACACCACTTCAGATCACCACTCTTACAAGACCATAGTACAAACCCTTACACATTTTAAATCGCGTCCAATATTACTCACGAGTCGGGAACCAGCAAGCGAAGTTGTATGTGTGTTTTACATATCTGATTCAAGGAGCGACTTTTGCCGTTCGATGGCTACTTTTGACTTCACAACTTATTTCGATGATGCAAGATTGTTGTGACGTCACATGTACAAATATGATTTTTTTTCTCTCTCCAAATTACAACAAATAGCAACTCATTTCGCAAAAATGAAATCAGGGCACTACTCTCCATCATTCTACATACTTTTCCCATCATCATCATCATCATCATCATCATCATATATTTAGGATTCATCCAATACATGGTTTTTCAGAAATCCACGTCATTTACAGCTCGGTTAACACACTATTCATAAAACATAACTCATCGCAAATCACACTATCACACTCATGTCTAAGTTGAATTACATGGCTTCTCCTACACTCGCTTTAAAAATACTAAAACTTGGAGAGCATCTGACAGACACCGGCAGCTGGTTCCATTGCGCCGCGTAGCACGACACAAAAGGAGCGTGGCCGCGCCAAACTCCGTTCTGACTCTGGCAACTTTCCAGGCTCTCGGTTTTGTGTCGCTGCGAGTCGTGACAAGACACCCGGACGGCGGCTCGCGCGCAGGAAGTACGGCGGGATTGACACTGGTCCGGCACGTCTCTGTGTGGTCATGCCGAATGCTCTGGCTCCGACATAATGTGCATAGTTGTCGTTCGGCCACCGCCTCAGCTACACAACCGTGGTATCGCCTGTTCCTCAAAAGAACACACCAAGACTGCACTAATCAGAGGCGAAGACTGACATCATATCGTACGGTACGGCGAAGTCGATAAACAAGCGGACCGAAAGTTGACACATTCTGCAATGCAGTTAGTTGGGCTAGACGCTGCAGCCGCCCCCACACAGCCATACCAGTAACGTTATATAGGAATGATCAAACGCCTTCTACCAGCAGCTTCTTCACACTCGCGCGGTACACGCGTTGTATCCTGGCCAGGGCGATAAGCTGCAGTAGCACCGCCTGCACGACAGTGCGATATATGTTTTGTCCCATGATTAGTGATGCATCCAAGGGTGACCCCAGTATCCTGACAAATTGGAGCTGGATTTATTACGGAATCACTGATGAAGACAGAAAACTGTCAGTGACTGTTCTGTCAACTTGATNGGCACTTTAAGCGATTTTTTCCAGCTCAGCCCCCCATCAACTTTTTTGAAGAAGCTGCACCCCTGACAAAAATAGTTTTCATTTGTTCATATCTGGTTACAAAATGACAAAAAAGTGATTTAACAAATGATGTCATAATTTTACTACACTTAGGGAGCCATAACTCAGTCAAAAAAGAGAAGATATTGCCTTGAAATTTGGTTTGGGTGCCTATTCTCTATACACAGTTCTCCCACGTTTTTTTTTATTTTATTACATCTTTGACAATTTTGATTTTGTTTTGATTTTTCTCCCAAAATCATTAAAAAATGAGGTAAAAAAACACAATTTGGGGAAATGTGAGATCACCGTTTGAAAGAAAATGTCATTTTATATCTATGACGCTTTCTGTTTGCAGTTTGCTATAAAACTCTAATTTCTACGATTTTCCAACATTTATCGTTTTTCCACCAACATGACGTCACTAAAACGTCATCATCCCCCAAACTACTTTACTAATTTTAATGACATTTTGACAGCATACCTATAATTGATGTTAACTTAGCTACTGAAAATTTCAGTAAGACACACCGCATGTGTAAAAAGTCATTCAAGAAAAACCTTAGGGGGACCTGCCAGCCCCCCTCGTTGTTCGAAGGCAGTGGCGTATTTAGAAATCCGCCAAGGGGGGGCCAAGCCCTCAAGGGGCGCCAAAACCACTCATGAGGGCGACCGTCAGCGAAAAAAATTGCTGAGCGGGGGGGGGGGTAGGCTCACTAAATTTCCGAGAGCCCTATGATTTTACCCAATTGGTACTTGTTCCTTCCAAGATATCCTTCAAAGACGCCCTCCGAGTCCGATGTACCTCTGAAAGACGCCCTCCCAAAATATCTTCCGAAGGCGCCCTACGATTTCATCTCGAGGGGCGCCCCCGCCTCCACACTCAGCGAACGACGCCTTTGGAAGGTATGTAGGAGGGGCGCCCTCGGGCCTCGGAGATATGTATCTGAGGGTGATTTTGAACTATGTGAGAAGGCGCCTTCAGAGGTAAATCGCATCAATTAGGGCCTTGGAGGTATGTGGGAAGGCGTCTTCAGAGATGTATCGGAGGGCGCCTTCATACGTCTTTTCGTATATGTATCAGAGAACACCACCGTAAGTGTAATCGAGGACGCCTTTGAAGGTATGTGGGAGGGCTCCATCGGAGACGTATCGGAGGGCGTCTTTGAAGTCTGCAGAGTGTATAATTGTGGGAGAGCGCTTTCAAAGGTGCATGGGGCGCTTTGGGAGGTATGTAGGAGGGCGCCTTCATGTTGGTATCGGATGGGCACCTTGGGATGTGATATGGGAGTCGCCTTTTGGAAGTATGTTTGAGGGCGCCTTCAGAAGTTTATTCAAAGGGCGCCTTTGAAAAGCACTGTGGAAAGGTAAGAGGTGTATTGAGGTCGGCCTTATGAGCTATGCGGGAGGGCGCCTCTGGAAGCATTTGGGAGGGCGCTTTGAAGAATGTGGGAGGCCACTTTTCAGGTGTATCAGAGCGGCGCCTCACATTCAGTGAAACGCGCTTCATATTTCAGCCAGAGCGCGCCTCACATTCAGCGATGGGCGCCTTCGGCGCCCTTTACTGAATGTGAGGCGCATTTCATGAACCGAAGGCGCCGAAGGCGCCTTCGGTCCATGAGGGCGCCTTTGTTCCATGAGGGCGCCTTCGGCGCCCAAGGGGGGGGGCATGGTGCGGTGACCCCCCCGTAAATACGCCCCTGTTCGAGGGTAAATATTCATCAAGAGCAGCAAAATAACGTTCACCTTTGGTATAGAACAGCTTTTCGTGGGTAAAGTTGCGTATCCTTTTTTTTCAGCTGTTGACTCGTCACTAGCTTGTAGGCTGTTGCTCAGCAATGTAATTCAACAACACATGGCTGACACTTGACGAGCCTTGCATTCAGATCCGCTTTTATTATTCTGTCAATTGCCGAGTCTCTGTCACGCCTATATTAACTATATATGATATATGACCTATATGATATATATGAGCTATATATGACCCGCGGGCCGCGACTAGTGCATTACAGCCAGCACGCCCTTGGACGCTAGACGTGTTCCACCCTTGGACTCTGTTACCACGAACGCTGTTGGAATGCTATTTTGCTCCAATATTCTCGCCTCTTTCAGCTTATTGCTGCACAATAACTTCAGCGGGCTGAAGCGCCATTATTCTCCCAAAACCGATGCTAAGCAAAGCCGGAGGCCTGTTCACGGACCTGCGGACTGCGGTTGACTGCGGTTCGGCGCTCAGCAGTGGTCGGCAACCGGGAAGGGTAACTAAAAGTGAAGATGGGCGATAACGATAAGTATGACGTCACATGGCTGCGGTCAGGGGCGAAGAGAAGTTGGGGGGGAGGGGGAATTGCTGAACTGGGAAAAATTGCTTAAAGTACCATCAAAATCCACAAAATACCAATTTCTCCCCGGAAATGACCCACTTCCTTGTTCAAGTTTGGGGCTGAAGGCAAGTTGGGGGGGGGGTTTGAGGACAGAACCCCACAGCACATCCCATCTGGAATAGGTAACTAACACCACTGGCTGCGGCTTGGACTGCGTTCCGGCGGTTGGCACGATTCAACCGCTGAACCGCAGGATGAAATGTCACGTGAAGTGGCGCGTCGCGGCATTCAATGTTCAGGAGACGCCTGTTTGTTGTGACGGACGAGTAAAGAGGCGGGGCTAGAGCCTGCTGTTAACCGCCGAACCGCAGGTGATCGTGAACAGGCCTCTGGTATCTCTCGCAAGGGCGACGCAGCGCTAGCGAACTGAAATATCTGACAGATAGGCTGTACCGCTTCACACCACTGTAAGGCGGCTCAGCCTAGGGTTGCTTCTGTTGATGAGCGGCCGTCTCTCTCGAGATAACTCAGCGGCAGCCACGAACTGAACACATAAACATTAAACAATGTTCAAGTTTAACGTTTAATTTTATGCATGTTTGATTAACATGCATATTCCGTCGAAGAACAAATATGTGTGCGCATTGTGCATTTTAGACGGCGATAAATGATGATATCACGTAGCTCGCCGCCCGTAGGTATAAGTGAGCACTAGGCTAGTGGCCAACAATGCAATAAAGCGAAATACCAGTAGAACCTCGGCACGGAGCGTTACATAAATACTCAGACCAGACTGTTGCTGGTGGCCAATGTTCCCCTCCCGTACCGTTGCGTTCCTTTTCGATTCGTTTCCGTTCCCGTCAAGTTCCCGTCACGTTTCCGTCTCCCGTATCGTGTAAGATAGCATATATATTCCTATATACATCCGATACCATGACAACATTGAGCAACTTTGTACAGAAGAAAATTAAATTTGCAAGAAAAAACGCGTTTTGAGCTTAACCCAACCCCACGTGGGGTTTGCCGTAGATTATTCAAAACTTTCATTAGTTTTAATCTAGGATTCATCAAATGGCAGGACGTTTTGAGCGTAGTGGGGAGTGGAGCAGACTCCACCTAGAGCAGGAGCAGACTCCACCTCAGTCAGTCAGACAGTAAAACTCACCTTTCAGCCAGTCCAGCCCAGAACGGCGTAGAGAGGAACTCAACAAACGGCCGCACGCCGATCAGGATGCCGCACTGGCCGGCGTTCATACCCATCTGCTTAAAGTAGACGGCCATCAGCGGGAACAGCGAGCCGAAGGCGCTGTAGAAGCAGAAGTAGAACGCCTTCGAAATGACCAGGTCCTGGTTGGCCGTGTCGAACAGCATATGCAGCACATCGGAGCGGCCGCGCACCTTGTGGGTGCTGTCCTTAGCCTCAGGGTAGGCGTTCGGGTCCACCTCGCCGCTGGCTTCGACATCAACGAAGGGCCTGGCGCCAGGCGGCAGCGGGACGGAGGGCTGAAGCGGCTGTCGCTGCTGCTCCTCCACCGGTGGCTCGGCGTACGCCGCGTACTGGGCGTCTTGCATGACGGCGGCGGCAGCGGCAGTGAGGGAGGCGAGCCACGGGGCACACTGATGCTAGCGGGGCGAAGACGGGTCACCGCGGCTGCATCTCGACCACTCAGAGACCGTCACTGTGACCACCGTCCCGTCGCCGGCTGGGTCCTGGTCGGCGGCAGCACCGTCTTCAGCCGCGGCTCACCCCCGCTGCCGGCCTCGGTCCAGGCGAAAATCGATGGCCCGGATGAGAAGTACCCGGTGGCGCTGGCGCATGCGCACTGCTATCGATCACCCGGCCGGCATCGACAGGGCCGTTCGCCAAACGGCGGCCTCATCCATTCAGCGGCAGGCGCGGCGGATCACTCCCCACAACGAGCCAGATTTCCTGTGTCGCTCACGCGGCTTAGGTCGGATTGCCGGCCAATTTGTTCAGGAAACACTTATCCACTTGTTCAAGTGGTTTGTTACGGTTAAAAATGTGCAGCGTTCCTAGCAAACCAGTGATAAAGTATATTTTTTAAGGGTGAAAGGAAGCGGGTTCAATTAAACAGACATGTCGATGTTCCAAATCCATGATTCAAAGATCTCTTCAATATTCAATGATTGAACTTCCTACACGGACATGGTTAAAAAAACTCGCTAGGACTGTACTGCCCGACGGTCCATTGGGTCAAGGTGGCATGATAAAGCAAGAGCTGTAAGAGCCACACATTTTTGACCATATATTATAAAAATTGACAGCCGTAGGCTGCATGACACCACACGAGTAGGCGTATCCACCCAGCTACGAGATGCTCCATCAGCAGCGATATATTATAAGGTTAGGTCCGATTCGACTAGGTTGAAGAAAAAAAAATATAGGCCGCTGTAAGCTGGTTCGCTAGCTGGTTTGCTGAGTTACTAGCCGTTTTCACGATGGATTATTTTGCGCGAAACGTTTTAAAACATTGTAAAATGTTTTAAAATGTTTTAGTAGTAGCCATTTTCACGATGGACTGATTTGCGAAAACAAATGTTTAAACCTAGCTCTACGGGATCGTAGGGCGAGGGTCAAAACATTTTTCGCAAATTAGTCCATCGTGAAAACGGCTATTTCTAAAACATTTTAAATAATTTAAAATGATTTAAAACATTTCGCACAAAATAATCAATCGTGAAAACGGCTACTATTCGACTTTTTGCCATGTTTACTTTTTACCTTTTCGACTTTTATCCATACGACTTTTTAACTATTCGACTTTTAACGTGTTGAGTTTTTACCATGTTTACTTTTTAACTTTTCGGCTTTTATCTAAACGATTTTTAGCGTGTTGACTTTTTGCCATGTTTACTTTGTACTTTTTCGACTTTAAGCGATATCGACTTTTTACCCCTTAACTTTCTGTCCATTTACTTTTTATATTTGATTTTTTACCCTGGAATCGTTCAAACACCCCCTCCCCTTCTAGTGCACTATGGGTCACAAACCCGATCTAGCCCGCCATAATCGATCGGAGTGATTTTTTTTCATTTCGATATGTAACATACATGAAAATGTTCAGCATTGACCATGGACTGATATGATATGATATAATATCATAACATATCTATGATATGATATGATAATAGTTTTTTAGTGCAATCACACATGGAGGTATGAACGGCACCGAAACACGGAACTTTGTATGAAAGCTTACAGCAGATTAAAACAAAAGATTAAAAATGTGCATGTTTTAACCTTGGCTTGGCTTGGCTTTGGCTGGGCTTGGAACCTTGGCTACACTGTGAAATCAAATTTAAAACTAAAATAAGTTGAAAACAAATGATCATAATATGGCAGAAATATCTTTATTGTTTAAAAATACAAAATGAAAAATAATCCGAGCTTTCGTGGCTAGCACATTATCAAGGCTGGGTTTAAAACTAAAAGTTGGGTTTTTCCCGCTTTTAATTACAATTTGTGTTGACATAACAGAAATGTCAGCAAAAACTTGTATGCAGTTTTTCGATAGAGCCGATCTAATGAATAACACACGATAACACGGAAGTACGAGCATGATAGTGAAACCTCAATGCGTTGGCTTGCTGTGGGCAAGTCAAACTTCCTGCCAACCTGAACCCCCGCACCCAAGCGGGGTGATTGTATTATTTCTGCCGCCCGCGCGCGCGAAGCCGCTGCCGTGCCTGGCGAAAGGGTGGGAAGAGGACCCCCTGCTAACTTTCCAAACCAAGCAACATAGAAGCAACACGGTAAGAACCCAGCATGTTGCCTTGTCATTGAGGCAAGTCATCAGTATTTGCAATTTTTAGGTTTAAAGGTTCAACGGTTGACTCTCCAGGTCAGTGAATGACCTCAACTCGGACCACTTTCCAGCAATAGTGATTTTTGCTCTGTGAGAAAACATACACAATTTTCAAATTGATAAATGTAAATAAAAGTTTAATTTTCCTAGACAAGTTTTGTTATCAGAAAATACTAAATAATATATTACGTTCGTATCTAGTCAAAAAAGGTCATTAAGAGGATATTTCACATAATTGACGTTTGAGTTTCTAACTAGCTTTAAAGGGTGGTGTTTACCTTTAACATGGGGTTTTTAACTGAGATAGCAGTTTTAGTAGAGGCAGATTCGAAAAAATTAGTTATGGCTGAAGAATAAACTCGCAACGTAAAGTAGTTTCGACACAGGATAAGTCTGCATTTTTTTCGTCACCCCCGAAAACAGCTTCGGTAGCTCGCAGCCAGGCGGGCGCCGGAGGTAGGACACTCTCTGACACGTAGTACCTGATCACGACGCCTCGTTAATATTCCGCTCAGCCGCCGGGCTGCGCGGCAACCCTTTGTCAGAGACTGTACTTAGGCGGTCTGTGCGAGCCAGAACGCCACTGCTTATCGTACGATTCCGTAAATACAAAGAAAAAACTTGCTCTTTCTCCACATATATCCATCACATGTCAAACCAAGTCATATCGTAGTTTTGAGCTCAAGATGCACCGTATGGTTGAATTTCAAGACAACTTTCAAGGTGAACTATTCCCTTTTAAGGAGCCATCACTCAGTCAAAAATAAAGAAATTGCTCTAAAATTTGGTTTAGATATTGTTCATATTCAGTGATTTCACATTTATTTTGTTTCTTCAACATGTTTGAAAATTTAGATTTTGTAGTAATTTTTCAAAAAAATATGTTTTTATTTTATTTTGGGGGTCAAAAAAAAAAATAAGAAAAACCAAGACCACCAGTTTAAAGAAAATGCCGTTTTCTATCTTGCGTCGTTTTCAGTTTGCGATTTGATGCAAAACTTTATTTTCAATGAGTTTTTCCAACATTTATCGTTTTTCCACCAGCATGACGTCACCAAAACGTCATTATCTTTCAAACTTCTCAATCAATTTCAATGCAAGTCTGACAGCATACGTATAATTGTTGTTAAACTTAGCTACTGCAAATTTCAGCAAGATGCACTTTATGCGTTAGAGAGTTATGTAAGAAACCTCAGGGACAGGGTCGCCTTAGAAGGGGTACGGCGAGAGTGTAAAAAAGAAAATGAAGAAAACAAAATGGAGGGTATATTGGGGAACTGAAGTAATGGACGAAACCTAAACCCAATTTCAAAAGCAATATCTGTATTTTTGACTGACTTGTGTCTCCTACAGTTACAGTCAGTTTGCAATCAGAATGTGTGGCAAACCGAAATAACGGGCCGGCCAGCCGGCAGAATCAAGAGCCATTCTGGTGACCAAAAGATTTAGCTAATCGATTTAAATTAGTACGAAATGGTTTACAAATTTCATAAACACTGCTCAAAGTGCTCATACCCAATGACCGGAGGCTGAAAAAAGGTCATACGAGGTCAATAATCAGTTATGGCGGGCTAGATCGGGATTCTGGCCCATAGTGCAGTGGTGCGAGGGTTAATGAAGATGAGTTGGTTTTGTGCGGCGCAGTTAAGATGAACCACTCTCCTCACGAATGTAATTACCTAAGTTGAGCTGGTCTGACCAATAATAATGGTAGCTACATCAACAAAGTGGAGTGTGGAGCGACCCATAATATTGCGCTAGGGTTGTTTGACGACGCGTTATTCGCATTTCGCAGTACTGATTGATCTGGAAGTCACTGAGTCGAGTGTCAATCATTAGCATGAACTCCGCACTGATGCCAGCTAGCGGAATATTTTGGAAATGGAAGAAAATATAAAAAACAAATAATATCTATGTAACATGAGACTTGTTCAAGACGGGTTAACTACTGAAAGAATAATACGTTTGCAGCCAAAATACAACAGATTAGTTGAATATTTTTTTACAAAGTTTGTGCTTTTTTTTGTTGTTGAAAAATTGTTTGTTCAGACAAAACTAGCCCATACAGGAGTGACAGGACCCACCGGTGATACACTGAAGTTGCAACGACACACAAAACGTGCAAGTCAAATAGTTAGCATAAGTCGTCAAGTCGTCTTGACGGTGTCTAGTTGCCCTGGTCTTGACAGTCACGAAGCACACCACCAGGACAAGAAACATGCAATGTGCTACGCATCTAGAATCGCTGCAATGTATTGGCATTCAGACATTGGCAAAACGCATAATGCACACACACACTGCAACCACGAATATTGGGCAATATAGCATCCATTGCCCAGTGAATCATTACACGGTACACATGAATCAGTAGTGCCAGTGATAACAGTACCTGAGTCCGGGACCGATACGTCATCGGTACGACCACAACAGGAGACAAAAGACGAACGCGGCGCATATCGAGGAGTTGACGGCAAGTCGCGAGGTGACGGACAGCTCCCCCAAAGACCCGCCAGTGATTGCTGCAATCGATCCGGGGGAGGCCACTAGATAGTCTATCTCACAACGCGGCACATGATCGCATCTCACCACTGGTCCGCCGCCCACCGTGTGACATAGCTCGCACGAGTGGCACGCCACTTAATTCCTCACACTAAGACACGGGCACAGTCCCTGTCACAAACACCCTCCAGCCAGCGTTATGACTTGGTCTCGGCCCCTCCTGACGCTGTCGAGCCGGCCGCCGCCGCCTCCGTCTCGGCGGCGCTGGCAGAGCCGGTGGTGGCCTCTGAATCGGCAGCGCTGGCAGAAGCGGTGGCGGCCGCCGACTCGGCCTCCGCCTTTTCCATCTTCTCCTGGAACTCTTTATCGTCATCCTCCGAGGTGCCATACAGCTCCGGGTAGCTTTGCATGCACTCGTGCATCTTCTGGAACGGCTCGTAGCAGTCGCTGCCACGCGGCTCCGCTTTGCTGTCGGGGGAAACAGAGACGAGTCAGCGAACTGCGCCCGCTCGGGAAACTGGCAATACAGCGCAGCACGGACAGCCACCCGAGGCCGACAGCGCCATCATACATGTGTGAAAGAAACATATTGTATAGGTCGAAGAACAATGTTAAGAGAGCGGTACTAGAATATAGACGGGTGTAAATCGAGCGAAATCCGTTCAAGAACTAAAGCCGAACTTTAGCATGTAAATATTGCAACAGTAGAGGACAAAAAAGTGTGACTGGGACCAGGCAAAAATGTGCTTTTCACTTTCAAAGAAGACTCCCTCTTAGCAAAAGTTATGGATCAATGATGCATTATGTAAGTCGTATCCATATCTCTCTCCATTTAGTGTTACCTGAAGTCAGACAGACTCACAACTACATAGTCGGCCATCCGGTACTCGCTCCGACTTGGACGCATCTTAGCATACAACTCCTTTCACTGTTTGTATATTCGTCATATTACCGAGGTACTCACCCGTCAAGGGATCGTGATTTGTTTTCAATTCGTTGCGAACGGCTATATTCTTTACGTTTACTGCTAAATACCTTCTCCGTGCTATAGGTGTCGCTGGTGTCCGCATTTAGTTAATATTCTATAAAGTGGCGCTGATGTGCACAAACCGCAACCCGTGCCTCGCTGGTTGCGTATAGTTCAAGTTCCGCTTATCGGAGGGCGGACGGCGGTATTATCGGTGGAAGTTGTGTCGTGTTATTTTTTCTAACACAGTCAGATATTATCTTTACTTGTAGGAGGACGGTTTGATGTTGGGAAATGTAGGGAGCAGTCAGCAGAATAATATACACACATGTTGTCATGCAATCTTCAAAATTATTTCTTAGATACTATTCAATGCTAATGTATCGAAACTACATCACTTTTCGTACTTAAAATACGCATTAGGAAAAAGTTGGATGACGAACGAACAGACAGAGGGACAGACTTTCTTTCAATAGTAAGTTAGATTACAGTGTTATATAACACCAGCAGCATAGCCATAATGTCAGTGGCTAGTGACATGTGCAGCAGGAAGGACGAAGGTTTATTTCATGTTTTGCAATTCTAGCTTGCACAAACTTCAGTCCTTGAGAGCCTGGGAGAAGCCTGTAGTCATACCTGTAGTGAAAGCAAGAGAACGCCTCACGGAAATCAACTCCACATGGTCCTGTAGCCATACCACCCAGACAAGGGCAGTTCCAGTTGATCTCTCCATCTGGACCGATCAGACCTGAAACATCAGAATAGTGTGAAATAAAAAATGTATGGTTCTGGTTGAAATGAAATCAAAATACATAGATGGACTGTGATGTCTTAATATCATCATATGATAGTATTACATCCTAGAGTAACATTCTAATTTTTACTCTCATATAAAAAAGAAAGTATACAACTAGGTACCTGGTGGCTGCTCATCCTCTTCCAATTGAATAGTGCTTGGCTTTTCATAATCTTCTTTGGTGAGAAAAATGACCTTGTCCTTTCCTGTGGAGAAATAAATACAGTACAAATAAAGGATTATGTCACAGTGCCAAATCAGCAACTAATAATAATAACTGATAAAAACAGCACAAATAATGAATCTACAAAATTTAGTATCCTTGCTTTCTATTATTAATTTATAAGTTAATCCTGTACACGACCCTACTTCTTCAATTAAGGTTTAATAATTGATCTTTTGTTAGGTAATATAGGAAGCATTTCCTTGAGATAATACAAAAAATACATTGCTTTGCAGACAAAAGTTGCATGGACAGGAAATGATAAAGTAAATAAAACAAAGGGTACATAAACATGAATAGAAAGGCATGACATCATTAATAATAAAGCTGAATATATCTTAAAATAATAATGTATTCATAAGAGATCTCTAATAAATACATAACATCAGGTAAATGGCCTAGAACAACCCCCCCATTAAGGTACAATAGCCTTAGTCCATACTTACCAAAAAAGGACAATTTTAACTTGCCTAAAGGTTAATGTTGGTTTTAATTGACCCTCTGTGTTACTGATCAATTACACTTGACAAGTAACAGCATCATGAGTTGATAATACAATTGACTCACAATAGTTTCAGGAATCACATAGGATCATAAATAAGTATCATTTTCCAATCAGATTATGATTACTTGAACCTCAAAAGTCAACGCTAGCAAACTTGCCTGTTGTCAGAAAGTTTTGACAAAGGGTAGGTTGAGACAAAGGTAAGTAATTATGCTCTATACAATGTTATTCACATGTTATTCAATACCTATTATATTTTATAAGACTATTATATAACACAAAAGATAGTACCTATGTTCTTTACAATGTTATTCACATGTTATTCAATACCTATTATATTTTCCCTGCTTGTTCAGTATTTAAAGAAGAAAGAAGTCACCAGGTACACACCAGCAATAATAAAAAAGTGTATTTGCTAGATGCTTTCCATATATAATTGACATCTGAAAGGGTAAAATTTCAATCTTCGAACATGTCTGAATTTCAGACTTTTCATGCGATCAGAATACAGACAATACTGACACATTGTTTACATTCTGATAGCATGCAAAATCTGAGAATAGAATGTGTCCTGGGTTACAGCAGTCGAACCTATATCTGACATTGCTATCAATTTTAGTTGACAAAACTAAAATAATAAACAAGACAACAGTGAATGGCTTGCAGCTTCAACTGCTGAGAGCCTGTCATACGATGTTGAATAGACACATACTTGGGTGGCATAACTTACCCTCTTCACGACAATATGACATTTTTATTCGTTAAAAAGGATTCTTCTGATTAGATACAAAATTTAACTGAGATGCTTATTTCAATGTTATAGCTTCTTTGAGATGGTATGGATCTTAGGACTCAACCAACCCCTTTAAAATAAATACAGTCTAACAATACATAATTTTGAATCAGACAATTTAGTATTTATCACAATAAATTATTATCGGCAGTTTGGGGTGTCGGTCGGGGTCGACTCGTAACCGTAAGAATGAAAAAGAGCAACACATGCGATTATTTTTTGCGCCGAATAAGTGATTCCTGCGCCATAACTCCAACGGAAAGTTAAAAGGGTTTGGACAGCCAAATTACTTTGGTAGTCTACGTTTGGTAGTTGTATAGATAACATTGCTTATTGCTATTGCTATTAGATGCCGTTTATGGAAGCATAGCTGCATATGCTATGTTTTGTAGCAACCCATATACAAATTCTACTTTTGTATTGTTTCAAACAAAACCAGGTTAACATATTTCCAAAAGTTGTATGTTTGTCATATAATTTACTTCTGTGCTCAATTCGCTTATATGGTGATTGGATCAACATTCTGCACACATGCGAGACCGTTTTCTCATTTTTGGTGCATATCATATCGGTCATGTGATCATTTACTCATCCATTAGCTCATTTGGTCATTTGATGAGGTGAGTTTACAAATGACGTCATCAAGTCCGTTTCCTTGAGGCATGCCGTTTCCCCCAGCCAAGGGAAATGACTGAAAGATGTCAAACTTCCAACTAAAATTATCTTAAAAATTACACTTATTTCTAAGTCATATCAAATGCTTGAAAACATGTACAAAATTCAAAGACAAGTTTTGACTGCATAATGTATTGCATATTTTATATAAATGACGTCATGAAATATTATTTGGAATCATAGCTGCAGAAACTTATCTCAAGAGCATCCTTGAACTGATAATTACGCAAACTCGAAGTCTCCAAATGCGCTGAGTGGTTGGGTTTTTATTACAGGGGTGTCATCCCGGATTCCCTATTGTAAGCTGCCGAGCGGCTTAGCATTCAGCGATGCGTTTCACTGGAGCTTAGTCCGACCTCGGCCTGTATGCGCACCGGCCGGGTGTCGAGTGCGAATATTTGAAACCAAAAGCTGGTGGAGGCTCACTCAGGGCCAGAGGGCCCCCTCGGCATACAGAAAGCCCCTCATGCGACGTCAGGCCCCTCAGTCCTACATAGAGAGTCTTTTATTCTCTATTATCTCTGTTAGAGACCCCTCTTCAGGCCACAGAGGCCAAGTCCGCCATCGAAAGGGCCTCTCCAAGCTGGCCGAGGGACCCCCTTCCAAGCCACCAAAGAGCGTACTTAGCCCACAGAGGCCCCTTCCAGGCCTGACAGAGGGGCCCCACGTAGAAGGGGCCCTTAAGCCTGGCCGGAGAAACCCTCAGCCACCAGAGAGCCCCTCCATTCACATAGTGCCCTCAGACCACAGAGGGCCCTTCATGCCGACCGAGGGCTCCCCTCAAGGCCTAATTGAGGGCCCTCAGTCACCAACAGAGGGCCCCCTTAGGACGACTAGGTTACCCTAAAAACCAACAGGAGCCTATATAAGACCCCCAATCAGATTGACAGAGACCCCCCTCAAACCGACAGAGGGTCCCCTCAAACGACAGAGGACTCCTCAACCAAAGCAGAGGCCTCCTCAGACCAAACAAGTGCCTCAAACCGACAGAGGGCCCCTTTAGACTGACAGAGGACCCTCATGTCGCCGAGGACCCCCTAAGGTCGACCGAGTGCCACCTCAGGCCAACTGAGGGCCCCTTCAGACCGGCAGAGGGTCCTGATCGGCATGATCATGCCGACCGAGGGGACCCTCAGGTCGAACGAGGGCCCCTCAAGCCGACTGGGGCCCCCTTAAGATCAGCAGAGGTCCATCATCCCAACCGGATGGTCCCCCCTCAGGTCGACCGAGGCCCCAGGCCTATGAGAGTCCCTCAATCGACAGAGGGCTCCTTCGGCTACAAAGGGCCCCCTCAAACCCAACAGAGTTAATATAAGACCCCACAGATTGACAAAGACCGCCCTTAAACGACAGAGGGCCCTCTCAGACCAACGAGGCCCCCGTCAGACCGACAGGGGACCTATAGACCGACCTAGGCCCCTCATCCTACCGGGGGCCCCTTCATGTCGACCGAGTGCCCCCTCAGACCGACTGAGGGCCCCTTCAGACCGACAGAGGCCCCTCATGCCGACCGAGGGGCCCCCCAGGTGACTGAGGCGCCCCCTTAATTGATCGAGGGACCCTCAGTTGACGAGTGCCTTCAAACGACTGAGGACCCCCTTCAGACCGCAGAGGGCCTCCATCCGGCGAGGAGCCCGCCTCAGGTCGATAGAGGGCCCCTCAGGTCGAAGAGGCCCCCTCAGGTCGACGAGGCCCCTTCAAGCCGACTGAGGCCCTTCAGACGGCAAGCAGTGCGGCTCGCAAGGAGCAACTGAGGCCGGCCTCACCAGTCATTTTGAGAAAGAAACGCGGATAATATATTTTAAATAGCAAAGTAATGTGTTTTCTCATTCATTAATAATTCACAGCATGTTACATGTTAATTATTAATATGAACTAATAAGCACCAACGCAATTTTCGAGCCGCTCAGCCCACCAGTGACCGGTCTGTTTTTAAATAATAACGTAGTTCGAAAACCAATGAGTCTGCTACTGAGGCCCGCCCGCCGGCCCTCGGCGACTCCCACCCGCTTACTACAGCCTACCCGAGCACCAGTGAGCAAACGCCGTGGCAACCGACGAAGCCGCGTCTATGGCATGGCAATGGAAAGTCGTCTGAGGCCGAAACTGTTGGGACTACTAAGCGTGATTATTCAGCTCAAAGAGTCGCAGCGACGCCAAATGAAAGTTAAATGAATAAGGGGACATACTATCTATGATTTAAACACATATGTTGTTGAATTTCAACTAAATGATCATAGATGATGTTATTAAAATCACATTTATTTTCGCCAGCGAGCCCGCCGGCGGCAGGCAGACCGCGGCGGTGGGAGGAGAGGGTGAGAAGACAGGCAATTTTGAAACCCGCAGGCCAGCAGGTTACCGACTGTCTTAACTGATTGTCTATAAAACGATTGTTTAAACACTGGAGCAGTCACGCTCCGAATTCAATGTCTGGCTAGACATCACCATGGTAATCAAGATGTTATACTTGTAGATACCTATTACTACTTTTTTTTTGGTTGGCATCTAATGTCATGGGTGGGCACAATTTTGAAAGCAAATATTCCGGCTCTCGCCTGACTTGAGGCCCGGCAGCTCCAGCATTCAGGAGGCGCGCGCATGCGCGATTATGACAAATGTTTCCAGATGGTTCATTTTCGAATGCAATTACAAACCGTGCGGGTGATCCAATCTCGTCTCGTCGCAGCATATCGTGCATGTCGCAGCATGTCGTGTGGCTGCTCTGTGAGTGTGACGCCGTGTAGTGATAACTGCGGTCTGTGAAGTGTGAACTGTGACTGTGATCATATCTGGGAAGCTGATTATTCCCAACTGACTTTGAACAATGACTGCAAAGGCCGGATGATTTTATATTAGTTCCTGATCTAAAGCGGAAGTCCTTTTGTCAAAATGCGAAAAGCGATGGAAAAAAACTTGACGACGGACATCGTCCGAGGTAAGCGTCTCTCTCTATTTAAGCCATCACGGGTAAACAATATTTCCCGTTTCATTTAATTATCTCGGTTCTGGCCCTCTGGGCCTCAGGACCCTTGAGGCCACGAGCGCCACTGACCGGCAGAGGTTCCATCAGGCCGACAGAGGGACACACGAGGGCCCAACGAATCCACCATGGACCCCTTTCAGATCCGAGATGAGTCCCTCTGAGCCACGACAGAGGGGCATTTGACCCAAATGCCCCTCCCTCCCCTGGCAGCGCCCAGGGTCTTTTCAACCTTCCCAGGGGCCCTTTGACCTTCCTGGGGGCCCTCTGTGCTGGCTAGGGGCCCATTCGACGAGTTCACGGCCCTCGGACGCAACTATCACGTTCAAAATATTCGTACCGCACCGAGCCGCGTCGCGACAGGCCGAGTCGACGAGAGCTCCAGTGACGTCACGCTAATGTTAAGATAATTGGGTCCGTCCAAAATCCCCGGTGATTCTACCTCTCTTATACGGCCTGTTAGTTATATATATCTTGGTGTGGTGTGTGTGTGTGTCCTGTTGCAGTCTGTAAATAGCTTTTTGGCTGTGATCTAATAGTGGATCATGTGATAATACCCTTTCTCAAATTTTAAGTTGTCTTTGGAAGATGCAATCTGCTGTAGCATGTACCAGGCTACTTTCAAGGGCATTTCTGAACGGAATTTATAATAGAAATGCATCGCAAACAGCGTCAGGTTTGCCTTCATCACGAAACGACAAGGGACAAAGTGATAATTCAGGAGAGTGTGACTCTAAATCAACAGAAAAGTGTTCTTCAAATGAATCCAGAGATACCAGTTTATTCCAGAAGCCAAGAATCGTGACAGCGATTTCAGGAATTCCCAAAAATATAAGCATGAGAAGATTGAATCCATTTCAGTTTGGAGATGATTCATGCTTTGTGTCCCACCATATCAATGGGGATGTACTTGGTAAGTATTTAAGCTTTGTTTTATATTGGTTAACTAGTCAGTCTGGAATTTCTTTAATATATTATCAGTTTTTACAATAGCCATTGCTTCAAACACTGCTGACATTGAGAGGTAAAATTTTACTCGAAGTCCAACACCTGCTTCATGCATGAATTTCACATTTTCCAGGGTGTTTTGATGTGCTGCTTCCAAATATGATACCCATTTGTGGTGCAAATGAGCTGATGGTGTAATATAGTGCCTAGACCATAATCAAACCTGACCTACCTTTACAGCAATTACTGTCGTAGGGAACCACATTTAGAATGCTGTAGGGAACCACATTTAGAATGCTCTGCTTGCATTTGCTCACAGCGCTGCAGTCCTATTGGGAGACATCACCTCCTGATTCCCTGGTCCAAGACCATCTTGTAGACATAACCTACAAGGCATAAATATGTGCCCAATATTCAGTTGGGCAAACTGCAGGAGCCAATCTAAATATTGATTAATCAATATTTAGATTGTGACATCAATCAAAGTGGCGGAGCCATTGCCCTAAAAGGGGTCTAATCAAAATTTAGATTAACTTTCTGACATGTACCTTTCAAAACAATCATCACGGTTGAAGAAGTTGCCGATCACGGCAAATTTTCTTCCCCCAGTGAAAGAGCAAGTTAGATTTTTAATCTGACAGAGTTATTTCAGAGTAAACAAGCATTATCTTGTCAGTATGCTTTGAAATGAAAAGACCTGACCATTGAAGTTGTGAGTATATGTCTTTTTTTTAATATTATAACAGAAATTTACTTTATTTGTCTGTTCATTTTCAAAATAAGTTTTTGATGTGCGTCTTTAGCCAACAAATATTTTCTAGAAATATATATTTTTATTTATCCATTTTATTTTTCACTTTCAAACACCTTCATCAAGTTGAAGAAGTGTCCATCACATCAAATTGCTTCCCCCAGCGAGAGCAAGTACATTTTATCTGAAGAGTATTCAGAGTAAACAAGCGATACATTTTGGCAGATATGGCTTGAAATGAAAAGGACCTGACCATTGAAGTTGTTTTGTATATGCCTTTTTTAATTATTAACAGTGGAAATCTTTATGTATTTTGCTGCTCAATTTTTTTTCAAAAATAAGTTTTTGATGTGCTTCTTTTAAGACCAAACAATTCATTTTCTAGAAAATATATATTTATTTTATAATTTTCTTGTAATCAAAATTTGATTAAACAGCTGATGAACGGTTAATCTTAAAATTTGATTGGTCACAGCTGCGGACACCCCAGGGTAGGCCTTATAATCTAAAATTTTGATGCAGCTTCCCATGATTACAACCATAACAAACCTTCCCAGAGTTATTTCAGGGTAGGATGAGGCGTAGCTTGAGTGTATTCTGTCATTTCTGAAACTGTTGGAGTGCTTTAGTTCCTCCAGAACTGACATACACCACGATTCAGTGAGAGGTGCAAAGCATGCCCAAATATGGTCATAAATAATCTAAATATTGATTGATCAATATTTAGATTACCTCCCTTGCAGTTTGCCCAACTGATATATTTATGCTGTGTAAGCTTATGATAGTCTAGAGATTTTATCTGACCAATCAGCAGCCTCTGACTATCAGCTGGCCATTGTTCATGGCAGCATTGCACATGATGAGCAGAGACAGATCTATTGGTAAATATTTGAATCATACAGTAATAGTTTGTTTGCACAACATATGAGTATCTATCATATTTTTAATCAGCATATCTAAAAGCTTTAGGGAAGCCATTACTTTTATCTGTAGCTGCAGTTGGACCTAAAGTAAACTAATGCCTATCGGCATGCATTGCATTGTGATCAATGGAGGCTTTTTCCACTGGGTTGATCTGAACAGGCATCCCACCTCAGTTGGGCAAACTAGGGGGAGGCAATCCAAAAGTTGATTGATCAAAAAGTTTATTGAAGTGGGTGGAGCAATGCCCTAATATGGGCATGCCATCAATATTTTGATTGATTTTGGTACATCATTACATTCAAACGTATCATATGGATTGAAAGAAAGCCTATATGGATAATATTTGTGTTAGAATATAAATATAAATAATTTATCTACAGAAAGAGTGTTAGACCAATATCCACCAACTGTTTTTTTGTGTCTTTCTGAAAACAAATAAAACGTATTTACTAGATTCATGAAATTGAGGTTAATTGTTATGCTTCCTTGCAAATTAAGTATTTTTCAGATGTTTTCATTTTGATTAATTATTAATATTATTTGATTTTAGCAATCTTTTCCAGTAATAAACAAATAAACATATTGCATTGCACAAAATATATGTAAAAAAAATAAAAAAAATCAGCATACTGATTAGACAGCTGTTTGGACAATCTAAAAGTTGATCACCGCCATAATTTTCTGATACCCACAATCAATGTTTTGATTGCAGTAGATCATTGAATGCAGGTTCATTTTTTAGGTAACATTCATATTACATGTATAGTTTCATATTTTTCCTTACTGATGCTGTGGTTTTGGGTTTAATTCATTGCTTGATTATTCAAATATTGGCGTTTACTGAAGGTTTGCAACTTGCAACCATGCCCATATATAGGCATCACTCTTACCACTTTGATCAACTTTTTGATCAGTCAATTTTGTATTGCCTCCCCTTATTTTGCCCAACTGACTTGCACTCATTCATGCATTGCATTAATGTGAATGTATAAGTACAAATTTATGCATATATAGCATAACCTTTGCCCCACTTTTTGACTCACTTACCTCACATAAGCAAATCTAGCCTAATCATTACCTTACCTTACACTCTCAGGAATTTTTAAAGGCACACGCCTGCAGGTCCCATTCTCATCAAGCTCAGTCTGGGTAGGAATCCGGTGCATGATGATGGCCCAGTGTCAGTCAAGTTGGGAGCCCTGTTCGGGCTGCCGGCTCTCGCGAGAGCCGGTGCTAGTGCACTCGCAGGCTGCCTAGCAACGTGCGATTCACCAATCAGGAGTGAGCAGGCGGTGACGTCACGCGCAGCCTTTCACGTACGCTTGCCCTTTACGTGGCGTGACGTGCTTGTGCGCGAGCGGCGTCCCTGCGATTGGAAAAGACGGTTAACACAGCGTGCTAACGGGTCTGCTCACGGGTGTCCAGCGGTGCGCGAGCTGACGTCACTCACTATGACGTCAACAGCCCTGTGTGACGTTGCAGCCCTGTGTGGATGGCGCTCTCGCGAGAGCCACCAGCCGAACAGGGCTAGGGTTTGAAGAGGTTGAGGGGCAGGGCCTACACAGTACACAACTAATGGGGAGGGGCAAATTCCTGTAATTGATGGTTCAGATGCTGAGGGTATGTTCTACTGACCTGATGTCATGTGATGAGTTTGATGTAATAGTTGTCTAACTGGTGTCCAAAGAGGCATGCAGTAAACTAGGCACTCATAACCTGGACCTACCAAAAACTGGCAATGTCTCATTTGAGGCTCATGTATTCTTCTGATCACAAAAGGTTCCAAAACAATTATGAGTTGATTCAGTAAGAAGAAGTTTAGGATGCTGAAATAGCTCAATACAAATCATATCTATACAAAAATAAAACACTTTGGTTTTGGGTGGTATATTCAGTTCACGAGTGATATGATTTAATGAGTTACTGAGACTTTGATGAATGTCAATGGCATTGACTCATAATTTAATGTGGAATATTGTTGGGCCAATACCAGCATATTAACTTCATCATCTCATGAGTATTTGCTGGATAAAGCTCAAGTTGTCAATTTATAAATTCAGGAAGAAGAGTGGTTATCTTCGGAGATGCACAATCTGGACAAATGTGGTCCACATTTATTCACTAATTTATTGTGAATAAATGAAACACATTTATTCTCTAATTTACTAATTTATTCGCTGATTTTCCTTTTGTTATTACACAATTAAATTATTATTTTTGAATTTTGCCTGAATAAAATGCCAGCTTAAGTTTATTCAGCCCATTTGCCAAAAAAGCAATACTCATATTACATCTTAATTTGTATGCATGCATACAGTAATTTGTGACACAACTTGTGAGTTGTGTAACCCACTTAGGGGCGCAGCCAAGCGGGGGAGGGGGAATTGCCCCCCTCCCTCCCTACGGGTCACAGGGGCCCACCAAGATTCACCCAGATAGTCTTTGCATTAGCTGAATGACTTTCATAGGCCACAGAGGAGCACTCAAACCCGGCGAGGGGTCACTCTGGTGCATGTAAAGGGTCCTCAGAGACACTGAAGGGCCTTCGAAGCCAACCCAGGTGGCCTCTTGGCTATATCCAGGGGCCAATTGAACCCACTTAGGGGCCCTAAAACCTGCCGAGGGGCCTGTCGCGCATGTCCAGGGACCCATTGACCCTACTCAGGGGTTCAAAAACCTGCTGCCCAAGGGCCTCTGGGGCATGTCCCGGGACCCATTGAGCCCCACAAACTGCCCAGGACCTCTCAAGCCCAACGTGCCCATTGAACCCACTCAGCCCCCCCCCCCCCCCACCCAATACACCAGCCAGGGAACTCTCGAGAGCCCTGCCCAGGGGCCATTATAGTCTGTTCAGGAGCCTCTGAGTTTGATTTCCTCTCAGGAAATAAAACTCAAAATGTTCGCGCTGCTGCGCGGCGCAATTTCATTATAAATTATGTTATTTGCGGGTTCACAAATCGTGCCATTTCTCGACACATTTATGTTTTATATTGCTACTTTCCTATATGATTGGACACAAAAGTTCGCTTTAGCACTTTTAAGCACACAATACAATTTTTAGAGGTCCACACCATCCGCAATGCGACGCATTGATGGAAATGCATATCCAGGGCATAAGACTAAAAAAAAATCGCGCCGATCCGCGGCGCAATTTATTTAAGAGTTCCAGGTCTTGAACCTGATAAATATTATAAATTGGTATAGCTGTTTCCTAATTGGTGTCGCTGGTTCCAGAGTTGATGTCAGTTTGCTACCTCCAGCTTATAAAAGATGGTATGGCGCATGCCATACCTGTCATACTGCATTCTCCATCTCTGTAACAGGCCCTTTCATTCGTTTTGTTTGGTCCTTTCGATGCATGGGAAGGAAACGACCGGGACCAGGAACGACCCTTTCAACGACCGGGAAGGGACCTTTTTTAGGCGTCACCCAACCAGGGTCATAGTATTGCTTTATAATTGAAGGATGTAGTAGTAGTAGTAGTAGTACTTTATTAAAGGCCATCCACATCAACTGTGGCTATCGGCGCCTGCTCGTCAATAAAACTGGGACAATGCATTTGCAGGTTAAGATAATCACACTCGTACAAAAGTGCAAACAGCACCACAGGTGATGACACCTACTCAGTTAAGAAGGCAGATAAAAAAGGATTGAATGCTAAGAATGACACTAAAAACAGCGAAGAAACACGCGATGTGTAGATATGCCGCCGAGATCACCAGGTAGGCTCTTTCAGCTGTGTTCTGAAGGGCGCTCCCTTCAAACACCGAATGTCAGCCGGCAACTCGTTCAACCGCTGCGGGACCCTGTACACAAATCGGCGTGGATGGGTGTGGAGTGGGAAATTCTTACTAAAAATAAGCACCCGTAGTAAAAAATCAACCAAAAACCATGTGTTGAGCTTCATCAACGCCCAATTACCTGCTTACCATAACTATGTATTACCTATGCGAACTCTTTTCTGTCTTTTCCAACACAGACTGTCCCTATCATAACATCCATAAATCATTATCAGAGTTCAAATTAATGTCTTATATATTTGTAAATAAGGAGTGGAAAGTTCACAGGAAAACTTGAGAAAAAGAGTTGAAAAATAGTATCCATAGGGTGTTGTTTCCGCCCAAATTTCCCAATGCTAGGACATGGCGCCCGATCCCCGTACGAAATTTTGGCTACGTGACTGGTTCAGGTGCCTCTCTGAGGGTCCTGAGGGTCCTGATGGTCCTGGTCCAATCCAGCTAGTGAACAGTTGAAACAAAAATAAATACAAGGGGGTCCTCACAAAATAAAGTGCCCCAAATCCGTTGAGTATTTAATATCCATTTTTTGGGGAGGGCACCATGACTGGCTTGCCCCTTCCCTTCTGAAGGTCTGGCTGCGCCCCTGGTTGTGGACACATTATGGTTCCTCTCCCCATTCTGAGAGCCTGTCCCTGTCTGCCACTGACCCCTCGTCTGTCGGACAGGCGTGGCGGACGGCGTCGGCGGCTGGCGGCAGTACGGCGTGGACCCGGGCACGTTCAGTGACGCTCTGATGCGCGCCTGTGAGCGCGTGGTGACCGCGGGCGCGTTCCGGCCGCACCTGCCGGCCCAGCTGCTGGCGCGCGCCTACAGCGAACTGATGGACAGCAAGGAGCCGATCGTGGGCAGCAGCACTGCCTGTGTGGTGGTGTTGAGTCGCGAGACGGGATACCTGCACGCGGCCAACATCGGCGACTCCGGCTTCCTGCTGGTGCGCGACGGCTGCGTGCTGCTGCGCTCCGAGGAGCAGCAGCACTACTTCAACACGCCCTACCAGCTGTCCAACGCGCCGCCCGGACAGGATGGACAGGTAAGAGATGTGCCGGCCCCGGGGACAGTCACGGCAGGTGACCTGGCCCGGCTGAGCTAGCGGTAGGGGTATAGATCAGATGTTTTAACAAGGCGTCCAGGACTGGGTGGCTGTCAGAGTTGCGCGTCAATTGAGGGTGTACATTGGAACAGAAATGACACAACACAGGACAACTACACACGGAAACGCACAGCTCATCCATTCGTTCATAATCCTGATATTTGGTCGGAAGTCTATCGTGACTGGTATGTCACGTCGTAGGTTTTTGCGGTAGTGCGGGCCGCCAACACACACATTGGCTTTGTTGAGGTCACTCTGCGAAACATAGTCGGCGTCCCCCGCCTCGGTTCTGATGCGAGGTACATTGAGCCTTGAGGCGTTTGTCACTCAGGGTCTTATGGAATATGGGTGTGTCGCAGGTTGGGAGGGAGTCCGATAGTACAGCAAATACTCTCAGTTTGACCTGTTGCCACCACAGAGTGGCATGCTGCATAATATGGGACCTGCCAACCAGGGAGGGGACGCCTCTGATGGCTGGCGATGGTGTGCTGTGAACTCTGCTATATTGTAAAGTGATTGGATTTGGCCGATGTCTGGGATGTGTCCGATCGTGTAGTTTCTCGCTGGAGCCGCTGTCTGTTACGTCTGTCAGGTCGTCAAGTTCAAGTATGTCGACCCTCGAATGTGGTAGCAAGACAGGACCAGGTGCTGCAGGGTGAATTACTTAGTGGGTAGGGACGTTGACTGGACTGGATAGGCGATGACCTTTGGTCGATTCCGTTCATGATTCCGTGAACTCACAGTCCTGAATCAGGGCTGCGGATCAAACGTTTTTATCCATTCCCACTCTGCGTCCAATCGGGACAAAACCTGTTCCCCACCGACCGGACTCCGCGATCCACAGTCCCTTTGATGACCCGTAGCACAAGCTGTTTGTCCTGTTTGACTTGCGATCCCTGTATAGTATCGATTGTTTTGTGTATTCTTGAATAGAAATCGTCGCCGTGTGCGAGAGATAAACCTATCAGATTAATCTAGTTGATTGAAGTGTGTGTTCATTTTTTAATTGGCGTTTGTGTGACTGTCTTAGCTGAAGCTCGTTGGATTGATAATACTTGTCACTTCACAATAACCTTGAATTCGAAAGTCTGTCTGTCATATTTATCTTATGATTGTAGACTGAAGCGTGGGCGCATTGTAATTGGCCTTTGTGGGATCGTCTGATTTATCTGTATCGGCTGCGTGTCAAATGCTGTCGGATCCCCCTGCCTCTCCCCGTGACTCGACTGCGTGCCAGGTGCTGTCGGACCCCCCTTACCTCTCCCCGTGACAGGTGCTGTCGGACCCCTCCCCCCTTACCCCTCCCCGTGACAGGTGCTGTCGGACTCCCACTCACCTCCTCCTGTGACTGTGCCACCTGTCAGGTGTTATCGGACCGTCCGGAGGCGGCGCGGACCTCGGAGATGCCCGTCCAGGACGGTGACGTCATCATGCTGGGCACGGACGGCGTGTTCGACAACGTGCCGGACGCCATGCTGGTCAAGGAGCTGAGCGGCCTGCACGGCTGCGACGACCGCGAGCAGCTGCTCGCCGCCGCCAACGCCATCGCGCTCATGGCGCGCCGGCTTGCCTTCGACGGCTCGTACATGTCGCCGTTCGCCAAGAACGCGCTCACGCACGGTATTGACGCCGTCGGTGAGTGAAATGGGGAGGGGATGAGGGAGGGGGTGTCGTAGGCAGGCACATGGTAAGCGCCGGGATGTAGGCGGTGGACCAGGGGTCGCTTGACTTTAGTCTTGCCTTGATGGTTGGTGAGATGTCCTTATCACGGTTATCCGGGTTGTCGGTTTCCGCCTAGTCTGAATTTCTGGACATGCTCCTGTTACCAGTACACTGCATGTTCGATGTTCAGCCCTTTCTGACGCCAGCACTGTTCCATTTTCCGAGCGGTGCTCTACATACTGACGATGGCTGACGCTGGTCGGGTCTGACGATCTGGCGCCGCCGGCATTTGAAGTTGATGTTGCCAACTTTTTGTGGCACTGTTTTGCAGCGGCTGTAGCGATGTTATGTCCGGGTGATTGTGAAACCTTGAGCGATTTGAAAGTCAACACAAAACAACTAGTTCTTGTACTGTTGTCAGGTTGGATAAGAGATGGGGAATTTAGAGGTGCATAGTACAATTCGCACGAAAGCCTACTTTCAGGAATATTATTTTGTATGTTTATTTTGCCGGAATCATGCAACGTTTCGCTCAACACTTGGTTTATACTCAATACGGCTATTTGTGGTGCAGTTACTATATTTTTCATTTTTTGGCAAATGTGTTTTGCCATGACTTGCAGCATTGCCAGTTTCACGGAGCGTTTCACCGCGCCCGTTGTTCATATGCGATTTTTTTTATTTGTCTTCCACTAACCACATCGAAGTTCTAACAACTCGTTTTGTACTTCATATCCAGTCTAGTTAAACCTTGTCTTGTCCCATCCTTCATTAATACGATTATGTTCAGCCTACCGTTGAAATTGGAACCCGTTTTACTGGTGTGCATTTGCACTTTGCAGCGTAGTATTCAGCCAATGCAGCTTTCCAACCTGGCTACGCTCCAGGGCTAACAGGGCATTACAATTTTAATTCTAGGATCACTTTATTGAATGAGACATACGTTGTCGGGCCTCGGGGCAGTCTTTTAATTTTTGCCGTTTTCTGAACTTTTTGGTTCCAAATAATCTTGCTCTTGTTGTTTTCTTCTTGGAAACACTGCTCGCTCTTTTCACCTGATATTCTCGACAGAAATATAATTTCGCTTCCTCAAAATAATTATCTATTACAAATGAGGAATTTTTACTTTCCAAACACAATAATTTGTCAACGAATGAAAATATAAATTTTCTTAACAATAAAATGCCACCCTCCAATTACATATTTTAACTCTGTGATCAGGTGTGAAACTAAAAATCCAACAGTTATCGGGGTCAAACGTGAAATATTTGTAAAGGTCGTTACGAAACTATCGTGCCGGTTGTTGACGTGATCGCGTGCAGGAACACGAGACCCCATCGCTGTGCAACAAACCTGTACGGACAACATATTCAGACCGAAGTACACGAACGGTACTGATGACTGAATTGCAAAGAAAATGTGAATATTGCTAATCAAACTGTATATATTCACCACATAAGTCCCCCAGTCACCAGTATGTGGTTCGTAACCGTTCACATGCCACTTCATTTCCTCTTCTCATCTCTGACTTGTTCTCCCCTCATCTCTGACTGGTTCTCCCCTTATCTCTGACTTGTTCTCCCCTCATCTCTGACTTGGTTCTCCCCTTATCTCTGACTTGTTCTCCCCTCATCTCTTCTCTGACTTGTTCTCCCCTCATCTCCGACTTGTTCTCCCCTTATCTCTGACTTGTTCTCCCCTCATCTCGGACTGGTTCTCCCCTCATCTCTGGACTGGTTCTCCGCCTCATCTCTGACTGGTTCTCCGCTCATCTCTGACCGTTTCTCCTCTCGTTACAGGCGGCAAGCCGGACGACATCACCGTCATCCTGGCCACGGTGATATCCTAGTAGCGCCGGCGGTGGCCGTGCCTTGCTCCAGTGCAATCTCCCTACTTATCTCTAGGGCGTGCCAGTGGTGTGTACGTGGGGGCCGCCGGGCCGGGCCGCAGCGCGCGTCTGAGCGTGAATCAGTTCCTCTGTACATAGTGCGCGCTGCGAGAGAGATACAGAGAGCGAGCGAGCGGATAGTCGCGGCGGCCGTGATAGGCTCACGAGGTCATTATTTTTGTTCGGCCGTTTTGTACGTCTGTGTGTGTAGCGCCGGCGTGCGGAGGTTCTTGGTTGAGTCCGCCTGCGGCCGAGTGATCTGTGTTCTGTTTGATAGGCGGTTTACCAGTATTGACGTGTGTGTGTCTGGCGCTGTGTCTGTGTGAGACAGGTCAGAGGGGGCGGCGGCGTCTCTGCGGGTCTCGCCGCGGAGTGGCCCCGGCCGGCCGCCCTGCCAGGCGGTCGTGCTGCCCCGCCGCACGTAGTCGCCGTAGTGATATTAGTGTCGCGGCGCCAGCAGGGCCCGCACTGTGAACTGTCGTTTGTACTCCCGTCTCCGCAGCGTCGGCAGCACGCCCGACAACCGTGCACACATTCGTATATTCTGCAGTTCGCTCGAAAATAAATAACAAACACAGCGCGTGGCGCGCGAATCACATGGTTGTGCCACGCTGCCGCGGCGGAGCCGTCCGTGGATGCCACGCAACAAACGCTGGTCGCGCAGCGAGCTCGGCAGTCAATAACATTCCCTGATGCTGGCAGTGTCCGTCTGCGCCCTGATATTTATCACTGAGCCGGCTGGTCCTGGGGTGGCGCCTCGTCCCGCGGCTGGTCCGCCGGCCCACCCTCGGCGCGGGCCGCCGCAGCCGGGGCCGGCTCTGGCCGCACGTCCTCGGCGAGAGCCACGTAGTCGGCAGCGTCCGGCTCACCCTCCACCAGCACACGCCTGCAAAACAGAAGTCAGGTGTGGTGGCGTTTTGGATACTCATGCCTCATTCAGATTAGGGGACATCAATCTAAAGGACATGTGTTATAATCGTGCTCTACGTAACTCTCCTAGCTTGGTGAACAGCCAAATCTACGCGATATACGACTTAGCTGTGTCTCGCACGGACAGAATCCGCATAAACACAACACAGATAAATGCCCAACATCGCCTAGATAATCATGCAGTTACCACGTCATACCACGACTCAGAGCCTTGTCCGTCACAAGGCTCTGAATAATACAAGGCCAATACAACCTGCATCTTAACTATACACAGTAAACTATGGAAAAACAATTATAAAGAATAGTGTTGTTTCGCATAGTTCTAAAAAATCCTTCGGTTATCTTATCATCGCGGTCCTCAGTACGACTTACAGCCAGTGCGGCGCCTGTAGGCAGCGGAATCCGCCCGGCTGGCGCGGGAACACGTCCTCCAGGAAGTAGTACCCGTGTCCGACGGCTATGCCGACCATGTCCACCGCCACAGAGTTGCCGAGCAGCAGCGAGAAGCCGAGCAGCACCCAGGGCAGGTACGGTGCCTGGTCAGAGGTGTCGGGAGGGGTGTCACAGAGGAGCCCAGCAGCACCCAGGGCAGGTACGGTGCCTGGCCAGAGATGTCAGGTGGGGTGTCACAGAGGAGCCCAGCAGCACCCAGGGCAGGTACGGTGCCTGGTCAGAGGTGTCGGGTGGGGTGTCACAGAGGAGCCCAGCAGCACCCAGGGCAGGTACGGTGCCT
>VOPJ01004584.1:233979-251379 GCA_014673585.1 Semibalanus balanoides
TGTTAGTAGCTGAGTTTACAACAATTATATGTATGCTGTCGAAAATTCATTGAAATTGGTTGAGTAGTTTGGGAGATAATGACGTTTTAGTGACGTAATGTTCGTGGAAAAACGATAAATCTGTGAACAATCGTAGCAAATAGAGTTTTGCAGCAAATTGCAAACGGAAAACGGCAAAGATAGAAAACTGCATTCTCTTTCAAATGAAAGTCTCAAATTTCCGCATTTTTTGTTTTTTGACCCCAAACATTAAAAAAAATGATTTTCTTGGGAAAAAACACTACAAAAAACATAAGATATAAGAAACGGGAAATATATGAGAGAACTGAGAATGGACAATACCAAGCCAAATTTAAAAGCAATATCTCTATTTTTGACTTAGTGGTGGGCCTAGCGTTGGAATTCTGGCCCCTTAATTTGCTTTCTTCAGTGAGTTACCCTGCTTCGACCTCAGCCTTTCGGATCCATCTAACAACCGGGTCATGATGCCGCTGCATTCCCCAATGGAGATGCAAACTTTGTGCACAAATGAGTTATATTCTGGACTTCAGAATATGCCTAGATTGTGAAATATAATACATAAATCCAAGTAACAAGTAGGTACCCTGCTAAATATAACAACTTATATTCTGTAGTCCAGAATATATCAATTCTGGAGTCCAGAATATATCAATTCTGGAGTCCAGAATATAGCTCATTTGGGCACAAAGTTTGCACCTCAACTGGTGTATGCGACGCAACGTGACCTGAACCCGAAAGGCTGAGGCCGAAAGGGAAGTAACTCACTGAGAGACAAAATAACCGGACCAGAAACAGACAGAATTCCCAACGCTGGAACCGAATAGCTGCTAAGGGCTGTTGTTCTGACCGTGCACATTCCCGGCGGAATCCCTGGAGATTCCCGACGTAGCGGTCAGCTTGTTGCATGTAAGGCATGTCCTTTTCCGCTGCAACATTTGTAGCGAAACGCGCCAAATTCACAACATTCCCTGGGTTTCCGGGCCGGGACTGACGGTCAGATAACATAGGACAGCTTAAGTGTAAGAAACTCATGACATTTATTTCACCCTCGCACTGACGGGAGCGTTTTTCACCTTCGCCTTACGGGGCGAAGGTGAAATATACCCTCATTTAGCAGGGGGGCCTGACAGCTCCCCTCTTACTTCCAAACCAAGCAACATAGAACAACGCGGACAAAACAGCATGTTTGCCTGTCATGTGAAGAATCTGATAGTATATCATTTTTTGGTTTCATGTCAACGGTGAACGGATGACCTTCCAGGTCAAGTGAAGACAACCAGAAGACGCTTTTAAAAACCGGCGAAGGACGAAGCGAGTCCGAATAAATCCGCGACAA
This sequence comes from Semibalanus balanoides, assembly GCA_014673585.1. Classification (NCBI taxonomy): domain Eukaryota; kingdom Metazoa; phylum Arthropoda; class Thecostraca; order Balanomorpha; family Balanidae; genus Semibalanus; species Semibalanus balanoides. The sequence continues at coordinate 235,337 of VOPJ01004584.1, forward strand.
TTTATCACCCGTGCCAACGGAGGTTCGTCTTGTGCACTCTTGCGTCTTGCGTCTTGTGCATTTGACCATGGTGTAGGCAAAAATCGTTTTGGGTGAGTATTAGATGGATTTTTGATTGAGCTTTACCGCCGCATCATTTTTATCGTCTAGCAGCCCTTTGGTTTTGAAGCTACGCGGTGTAATTAAGGAAATATTATCAAATTGGTTAATACAAATATTACAGACAGATTTTAAACAGTGCATGCAAACCTAGAATTTTTTAATGCATTTTAGAGACGTACATTGGTTAACAGATTGTTTGTTTGTTTCATCGCTCACGTCCCATCAGGGCTGAGGCACTGATTTTAATTGTGAAGACGTCATAAAACTATGAATTTGCGCTTGTACAGCCAGTAACTTTGCACGTACCACGTGCCGCTGATCACACATAGTGCATACGCCGGGCGGATTGTTTCTCTACGCATCTGTGTTTCACCCGTGTCTTTGCGACTTTGGTTGCCGAGATATAGTTACGGTATTGCAACGACTTTTGTAGGTATTTTTTGTGGACGGACAGGGGTGCACGTGCGCACGTGCACGTTTGCCCAGAGTTTTACCTGCGCAACAAATTGCCAGTGTTGGTGGGTTTCCAGCTCACACCAAATTTTAGCTTTATAGGTCCAGCAGTTCTGCAGCTATAGCAAGGATAAATACTTTCTGACACCCCTGACGGCGGCACGTGTCCCGCCGGTGCTGACCCATCACATGATAAAAAACATGTCAATAATCATAATGCATTGCATGGGCCTATATATCGCGAAGACCGCTTGTCAAATCGATGCGGGTCAAAAGATATAAGCCTTCTGACCAGCGTCGCGGTCTGGCCCAGCCGGGGTCGGCCGCTTATATGTGAGAAAATCCGGTATTCAATGAGGAGCTCGCTACGCGCTTCGCGCTCGCTCGTAATAAGATCGACCACGTCCAAAAATAGCGATTTTGCTCAGGCGTTGGTAATTCTTTAAGTTTGCATAATAAAAATGGGTTTGTAGTTAGCGTCAAAATGTTTGTGGTTTAAAGATTAGGAATTTGACAATATATCGATTTTTAAGCTGCCTGCGGTTAGTTAATTTACTCTTAGGTCACGGAATCGTCACCATAGATTAAATTGCTATGGCGAATTTGCATTAGACAGCCTACTTGAGCTCGATCACGTCCAGAATAGCGGGATCAGACCGGCAAAATTTGAAAGCGATAATGCAAATAAAAAGGCAATGTTCCAAGACTAATTTCGCGGCTAAAATACAGAAAAGGTAAATTATTTGTTCGTATCTGGTAAACAAAATACTAAAAAATGCATAAGATTCTTACACTTAGAGAGCCATCACACAGTGCAAAATAGAGATATTGCTTTGAAATTTTGTTAGGTTCTCTCAAATAAATTTCATTTTTTTTCTACATCATTCAAAATTTCTTTTTTTAGTTATTTTTCCCCCAAAATCTATATTAATTTAACTTTTAGGTCAAAAACACAAAATTTCGGATTTCCAAGATTATCATTTAAAAGAAAATGTAATTTTATGTCTTTTCCGTTTGAAATTTGCTGCAAAACTCTATTTTGTTACCGACTTTTCAAATGTATTGATTGTTTTCAAACATGAACAAACCTAACTAAAAACATCAATCATCCTCCCAAACTCAGACTAATTGCAATATTTTGACAGCATATTAATAATTGTTTGGTAAGCTCAGCACTGAAAATTTCAGAAAGATGCGCTTTGTGTACAAAGTTATTCAAGAAAAACCTCAGGGGTCCAGGGGGCCTTCTAGCCCCCCCCCCCGTAGGGCGAGGGTTAAATCATGTTTACTTTTTTGACCAGATACAAACAAATTAACACTTTTGTGTATTTTTTAGACAAAACTGGTCTAGGAACATGCCTTTTTATTTACATTTATTCAATTTATAATTTTGAGGTTTTCTGGCAGCAGTCGCTATGCTGGATGTGGTCAAGTCAAGGTCACACACTTGACCTGCAAGGTCACCTGTTCACCTGGTTGCGCACTAAGACCCCAATCAACAAACAAACCTGTTCACCTGAAACCTAAAAACTGCAAACTGTTAGTTTCCTCACATTGCAGGCAACATTCTGGTTCTTATGGTGTTGCTCTATATGACTTGGTTTGGAAGATAACAGGGGGTCTTTTGAGGACCTCCCATAGGGCGAAGGTAAGAAAGGCTCCCGTAGGGTAAGGGTTTAAGATAAGAGACCCCAGCAAAGCGGATGTATTTAGGGTCTCCACTCTCCAAGCTAATAATTCAGAAAATTACACCTAGCTCAATCCATAACAATAATAATGATATAATCCTTACCACAGCCAGAGTTGTGAGAACACAGGCAGTAGTATAAGCTCTGGTCACAGGTGGCATCTCCAGATATTCTGTCAGAAGAGCTTGGTGTGCCATGACTACCCTGAAATCATTAAAAGGGTTATTGCCATTACGCTGTAGGTAATTACGGTCAACGGCTGTAACCCCGTCCCCCCGACATGTCATATCCTCAGACTTTTCATGCTATCAGAATGTAAGCATTGAGTCAGACGTCAGTATTGTCTGCATTCTGATAGCATGAAGAATGAGATTTGGACGTGACTGAAGTGAAGATCAGGCTTTTACCCTACCAGCTGAGCAACTTAGCTGTAACAATGGGTGCAAAAACACCAGTGAGGTTTCTATTCAACTAAGGGGATACATTTACATTACAACCAGTATATACATGCTTTTAAGAACCCACAAACGTGTTCCAGCGTAGAAAACATAATTAAAAAACGAAAGTTTCAATAAAATTATAAAAATCCCACTGAACTTGATCCTTTTGGGCAATCTCGCTAAAGTAAAGTCTAAACTAATGACTGATCCTCTGCGATGAATGTGATGTCGCTAAACATGGGACTCTCACCTTGTTTCAGGGGGGAAGTTGAAGTGAGGGTCAGGTCACACCTTCAAAGCAGGGTCTCCGTCAGGAAATTGAATTCCGGCCTCTCGCATAAGACAATAATTTTATCTTATCTTACGCCAGATTACTGCATAATTTTTTCGCTTTGTTTATTTTTGCTTACGTACCGTCACCGATTTGGTTTGTCAGTGATGCGCCAATACTGTCGTAGTGATTGATGGATATGGCAGCTTTCGTAACGGTATTACTTCACAAATCCGTATTCAGCCAGAAATGTCAAGCGCGTCAGTTTAGTTGCACGAGACACGAGCTAACGTCACGGGGTAGAGATGAACAGGAGCTATAAGAATCTTGAACAGGAGTAGAGATCACGCCACGGAGAAGAGATTAGAGATTCTCTTCTCCGTGCTAACGTCACGCAATTTTCCAGACTTCCAGAAACGTTGTTGCAACGTCATTTTACAGAATACAAGAGGCTCTGCCACGCTACACAATGTCGTTCGCAAGACGTTACCACAGTCCACAACGATGGTAAAATCAAAATGTTGGCGAACATGACGCTCGTTGAGGACACCGTCAGCGACTAACGTGGTCGGCTAAGCCTCGTCCACGTCGGTCGATGACAACAAAGTTGTTGCGGCGTGTGTTTACAACGTTACAGTAACGACGTCGTGACGAGCGCATTAGCGCGTCAACGCAATGCAACAACAGCTGCACAAAAGATTCACACCAACTTTGTTTCCTCCACAACGTTCGCACGACTGTCCAAACGTAAGAACGAAACGAATACAAAACGAACGAAACGCCGTTTATTTTAGTACAAACGTAAGAAGCCATTTTAAGGTAGTGCTTGTCTGATCATGGAATGTTTGTTTATTGGGGTTTTCGGGCGCGCCGACAACTAAGGTCAATTTGCGCCCACTAATCATGGAATGACCGTGAATCAAAGTATCCACAAAACCTCTAGTTCCATCAGGATTGATTTATAACAACATCCGTTGTTATCGCCAAATAATCTGCATAAACTAAATTATGCACGAAACCACATTTTCAGAAGCCAAACACATCACCATAAGACCACAAGTTATCGACACAAATCATCCTCCACGTTGTCCTTGAGGTCAAGCTGGCATGGCAAACCTTCCATCCAGTCCCATACTCTTCCTCATCATCAGCTCCACAGTCAGCTGTCGTAGTCACCGTGGATCAAACACAGTCAGCTGCGTATCACCGTGATCAACAGTCAGCTGCCCGTAGGTCACCGTGATCAAAAAACACAGTCAGCTGTCGTAATCACCGGTGGATCAACACACCCAGCATCAAGCGTGACAGCTTGCTGGTCACCCCGCCAACCTGAACTGGCACTGAGCACACAATCTTCCCTCGCACACCCTGGCCGGGCGAGTCCGTGGCCTACCCTCGCAACTCCTCCCTTCAGCGTCATGTTGTCGCCGCATCTCACCACCACAGCACCCCGATCACCGTCCGACGGCCGGCTGACTAGGCGGCGCGTCCCACACGCGCAGCGTCCCAGCGGCGGCGGCGGCGGAACCGCGCCCCCGGCCCCTGCGGCCGGTCTGAGTCCGAGCCGCCTTGGTCATCAGCTTGTCGGCCAGCGACTCTGCCGTGACGATGAACTGCAGCCCCGGCCCCGGCTGCAGCCGTAGCGGAGGCACCACCAGGGCACAGCCTGCTGCAGCCGAGCGGCGCGCGCTCCTCGGACCGGTCAGACACCTGCGGAGGAAGAACAACGCCGACGCATAGCGTACTAACATGGGCAGACCCGGAGGAGACACGGGCCATGGCCGCCCTTCCTAACCACCCAAAATCGACGCGAAATTGACACATTTCCGATGATAATAGGAAATCTAAGCAACTTGTTACTAAGAAATGTTTCTGTTTATAAATCATTACTGATACATAAGGCAAGGAAATCCGTATGAGATTTCAGAATTGTGCGAGACTTTTGGGGATTTGGCCTTCTCCCCAAACTGACCCACACCACTCGTTCTGGATCCGCCTATGCATAACCAAGTGCCGATACCTCAGCACATCATCAATAAAGTGCTGCTATCTTATCACACCTGCTCGCTGACAGGAACCAGACAGGTATCCAAAGGGTATCTTTGCTTTTTGTTTGTGTATTGGGGTTTAAGGGCGCGCCGAATCCATGTCAATTGGCGCCCATCCAAAAGGTACTGAAAGGTACCCGACCACTAACAGTTCACTGCGAGCACCTGACATCTGGCAGCTCCAGAGTACCCCTATCAACCACAGCAAGACGCTGACACGACACATATAACAGCCAGTATCCCGAGCAGCCTGTCTGATCGCTGCCCGGTGCGTGCGTTTATGCGTCAGGGCATGACGTGTGCGCGTGCGTGAGTTCGTGTGTAGGTGTGTGCGTATTGTTGTGCGTCGTGTTCTCTAACCCTGCGTTACCAGGCGATCAGTCCGAAGAGGCGGGTACCGATTGTCCTTTGCATTGTCAGTGTTCATCTCACCGGTTCGAGAAGCGGCCCCGGAGGCCGACTGTCGGTAGTCAGTAGGATGGTGAGCGGCTGGACCGGAGGTACACCGCCAAAGGCCGCCACCACCGCACGCACAAACTCCTCCAGTGTCACCAGTATCTCCTGCCATGACAGCCAGCAGGCGAGCTTCACCAGCAGCGGCGTGAATACCTGACAGAAGAAGGGTAGTAGTATCCACAACCTGTACGGCCTGCACACACACGAACCACGAGCTAATGAATGATGATCAAGGTCATCAAGGGAATTAATTAATTAATGAATGGTCAAGTGCGCAGATCAAGCGTGCAGTGCAAATGATCAAACGTAAAGACAGGCTAGTGCAATCTAGACACGACACGAATACTCGTACATACACTGAACACAATAGCAACTGCGAGACACTGCTCTTAACTGGTCGCTATTTCCCACAGAAGCTGAAGCATCCCTCTGTTCCATTCCAGACCAATACGTCACTCACCTGCCAGCCACATGAACTGCGCCTTACTAGCCAGACAAACCTAATGTTACGGCATTACCAAACCTTACACAGCCTCACAAAGAACCATGCGCTGGCGCCACGGCGGAGTGGACCAACTCCACCACTTACCTTCTGCGGATGGTAGAAGCCGAGCTCGCAGCCCATGTTGTACAGCTGACACACTAGGCTGAAGCTGTTGTGCCGGAAGCGCATGTGGAGCGTCTGGCGCAAACAGTCGGCGGCCAGCGGTATCCGGTTTTTCATCGCCAGGGTGTGGACGCGAATCACCAGCTCCGGCGAGTCGGTCGACAGCGCCGCCAGCAGGGTGGCGTTCACCAGCCGAGGCGCATCTGAAACGAAGCAGCGCAGTTAACATTACGGTACGAGCCCTGGCCTCGTACACCGTCGGACGCGATTAAACACGTGGTTGACCGCGCCTTAACGCCTATACTGTCGGGGGGGGGGGGGGGAATCGGCCCCTTGAGGTTTTTCGCGTACAAGGTCATTCATACTCAATCAGAATCTCAAACTTGCTGGCTTGTTTCCTAACATTTCATTGCGCATTCGGAATGGTGCACATTATTTCCAATTGAAATTATTAGGAGGGGTCCAGGGCGTTTTTTTACGGGGGGCGTGTTCGGCCGTTTTTGACACAAATCTTTTGCATGGTTAAGAAAACTCATGGAGGTTGTGTGTTGAAGCGAAGTGTTAGCAAAAACAGACATGTAGAGAATTGATTGCTTTTCAGATACTTATCTCGAATTTTCAAATTTTGAAATTTGAAATCATTTTTTAACTTATTTTTTTTACAAAATGATGCAAGTTTTTTTATTTTCAGACGTTTCAAAAAACCGGATTGTATGTGAGAGAAAACATGCCAAATTAATATGTGTTGAAAGTTTCAGGGTGATATCTATATTTAATGACCTGATGTCAGGTCAAATGCTAACTTCCAATATAGGTTACTGGTAAATAGAAAAACGAGGGTTTAATACATTGCATTCAATCCCCAATTATGTTCAGTATCATGTCATCACATATACGAGCACCACACCCTTCTTGATGAAAAGCGATGAATTTTTTAGTCAGTGATCTTTTGAAAGGTCATTCAAGGTCACAAACACTTTTAATCAATAACTCGTGACAATAAGAAACATCAAAATAGAGACTCACATAATGGTCTTAAAATGTTTGTCTCGTCAATACCGTCTTTTGATATAACAATTTTGACCGACTTACGATACACTCCCTGAACCGGGGTCAAATTATCTCAGATTGACCAAATGTTATCGATTGGAACCGCAGATGACGTGAGAACACGATGTTAACCAAGAATCAGTGCTGTACTTACTTTAGGATAAGAAAGTTATTAACGAACAAAACATTTGCTGAAACACATTTTTTTTACATTTGTTGACCTCTAACAGTCCAACCATTGACCTGAAGGTCCATTTCTGATGAACATACGAGTGAAAGACAATGTAAAACCGCTTGTAAGCAGTGGATTTTTCCCGGATTTCCTCCTAGCTGCCATAGTTTCTGAGAATCATGGCAAGGTTTCCTGAAATATCATGTATAGAAAATATTTTTTTGATGATCGTCATTGACCTATGAAAGATAATGACCCAAGGTCACCAAAATTTGACAAAATATGATTCATTGTCGGACCTTAGTCACACAGCCCAAGTTTCATGTTTGCTAGCTCTCATGGCAGCGGAGATCTTGAAGGGGGCCGAATAAGCCCCCCCCCCCCGACAAGATTCGTACTTTTCCTCCCTCAGGAAAGGGTTTACGCGCTTTAACCGAGGTTACGTTGCATTTTCTCAGCGCAAGGGTCACGGTTTGGTTTGCACGATGTTACGGTTACCGCGGCAGGGGGTAAGTTCTCCAGAGAATTTAAGAAATTAACCCTTGCCTTACCGTTTCTCACCTTCGCCGTACGGGGGAGGGGGGCTGACAGGCCCCCCTGTTAACTCCCAAACCAAGCAAGATAGAGTACCGCCGTAAAAACCAGCATGTTGCCTGTCATGTAAGGAATCTAATGGTATATCATGTTTTGGTTTTAGGGCAACGGGTGACCTTCCAGGTCAAGTGAATGACCTAAAATCGACCACGTCCAAAAATAGCGGTTTTGCTCTATCCGTAGTAATTATCATATGTTGGGCGTTGAATTAGCTATCTGAACATAAATCGATTTAAGTCCGGGTTAGTTAATGAACTCCTAGGAACGAAAGTCGTCACCATAGATTAAAATTGCTATGGGCGATTAGCATTAGCCACCTCGACTCGATCACGTCCGGAAAATCGGTCAGAAAACCTCAAAATTGGAAAGTGTTAAATGTAAATAAAAATGCATGTTCCCAGACCAGTTTTTGCTCCTGATTACAAAAAAGTATTTTTTTCGTACCTGGTCAAAAAAGTAAAAAAAAAGTTCAGTAAAAAATTACGTCATTAGTTTCTAACATTTAGGAAGACATCACTCCATCAAAAACAGAGATATTGCTTTTAAATTTTGTTTAGGTATTGTCCAAACTCAGTTCTTTGACATAAATTCCAGTTTTTAAGCTATGTTTGAAAATTTTGATTTGTGAGGATTTTCCCCCATTTTTTTAAACTTTTTGGGGGTCATTTTTTAAATTCCGTAATTGCCATTTGAAAGAAAATAACATTTTGCGTCTTTCATGAGTTTTGTTTTTAATTTGCTGCAAAACTCAATTTTCTATTATTTTTCAAATATTTGACGCTTTTTACGAACATGACGTCAGCAAAACGTCATTATCTCCAAAACTACTTGGCCAATGTTCATGAAAATTTCACAGGATACGTATAATTGTTGTTAAAGGGAATGTGCCTACTCTTTTGAAATGTAAAATATATTTTTATTACGGTAAGAAGCCAATGGTTTGATTATTGGTTACGATGAAATTCACGTCTGGAGCCCCGTTAGTTGAATTTTTACTTATAATTCTGTTTTGCATTGTGCTTTGTTTTTCAAAACTCATAAGCGATCGTCACTATAAACAGAGTAGCGAAGATGTTACCTATAAATGCGCACTAAAGAGATAAACAACCATTTATGAGCAATTATGGGTTTGTTACAGTGATCAAGGAATCTGTTCGGCAGCTGTTATCAGTGCTTCACGAAGTTGTTTTCTATTGCCAGAGGCTAACAATATAATGCTAACGTTGTAATTTAAAGCAATGCTTCTAGGTAGGGAAAAGCTCTCTTGCGACCATGCGATAATTAGAATACTTCCAAGTATGTGCATTGGCGACTTTGAAAATATATCGCAACTAAAGTGAATCTGGGGAAAATGAAGCATTATGGGCTAATTCAGAAAATATGTTCTACAGACTAGTATCAACAACTTCACATGACCAATGTGAGTAGGCACACTCCCTTTAACTCAGCTATTGAAAATTTCAGAAAGATGCGCGTCATGTGTAAAAAGTTATTCAATGAAATATCAGGGAGGCCTGTCAGGTCCCCCCCCCCCCCACGTAAGGCGAGGGTTAAATAAAATTATTCCCAAATCAAAAGTTGTAAGTTAAGAAAGAAAAAAAAGTACCTAGTGAGCTTCAAGAAGGTCACTGACAACGTTGTCCTTCCCAGCCCACGTCCTATATGGTTTAGTATGGTTTTTGGACTGGGCAACGTATCCTCTTGGGATCATGATGTTATTTGGAACTCTCACCCTGTTCCAAGGCTTATCATATGGGGGCCTGTGAACTGATTAAGCATCCCGCCCAGGGATTTGACCCCGGGTCACCGGCAGCGGCACAGAAGACAGGAATCCTGCCCCTGCGCCAGATCGCTCCCCACGTCCTGTATGCAAACAAGTCATAGGGCCAGAAATGAAGCAAGTGCGCCAAGACGCGTGACAACGTCCCTGATTGATCAATGAACACACAATCGCCGACACTAAATAGGCCGACGTGGGTGGCCAAGCTGAGCTTCCGATTTAATTGTCAGTTTTGTATTGTTTGACGAGGCCTTTGGGCGGCATGTTTTTTGCCATGATGATATAAGCGTTGACAACGATGATATATGTTGTATACAGCTAGATACAAAGTTTTAGTTATACAAAACTTGTTATGCTGATAACGCATCAAACAATTTCAAAACCAATACAAATAGGCCGCCATAGAGGGCCTGAGTAAACCGCTAATTTGGTTTCCTTGTTTATTCAATGGCTGTCAAATGTATAGGATCGACGGTCATATCATCGAAACAAGCAGAATTCAAAATATATTTTCCACTCCATTGCGTAAGAAAACAATGTGTTTTTTGCAAGTAACCCGTAGTTTGATGAGGTCCAAAAGTACTCGCAAGCAGCTTGCAAGTACCGGTCATTGAAAGTGTGGAACGCTTATCAACTCTAATTTGAAATATATTTCACAATAAATATTTGTATGCAAAATGTGATGAGTTTACAACACATTTTTATTTCGTTTATCGATTTTAAGTCAACTTCATTTTTGTGTGAAAAGGTGATTACATATTTCCCTTTAGAAGTACCATCAAAATAAACAAAAAGAAGATCTCTCCCTGGCTTTGAACCACTTTCTCGTCCAAGTTGGGAGGGGGGGGGGGGGCTGAAGCCAAGTTGGGAGCTTAAGCCCCCCCCCCCCAACTGAATAGGAAACTACACCCCTGGTTACACGAGGTTACGGATGCGGTGATTTTATTCCGGAGCTGAATTTGACGTTAAAATGTACCAGTAAAACGCCTTTTTGGGCAATGACCGAAAGAGCGCGCTTAGGTAAAGCTAAAACAGGTTTGAAATATGAAACGGTACGGGAGCACACGTACGCATTGAATGCGTCCCAATGATGAGTAAAACGTTCAATAGTTTTACAGTGGTTAACGTTCCTATGCATACTTTTACAGTATGCATAGCTCAGCATATTAGCTCAGCATATGCATAGTTCAGCTGAATAAGCAGATAGTTTCAAATACATAAAATAGTAGTACGCACGTGCGCAGTGCACGCGTGCATAGTGGCTCAAAAATTACGTCAAGCGCAGACCTCCTAGCAGCCATTCCTTAGCATGTATGACAATTTTCACCTCCATAAGTACAGCAGTTTCCGAGCTCTAAAATACGGCGGCGCACGTGCGTACGTCTAAAGTAGCCAATAGTCATGCCCTAAAACTACAAGCTAAATTTCAGCTCAATAGGTCCGGTAGTTTCCAGGATATACAAAAGGGTCTGCATGTGCGCACGTGCCATGTAACTTCCGATTCACCATTCGAAATATTGCTAGAATGTCATGTCAGTCGGGAGCAGCACACCAAATTTCGCCATAATCGGCTTAGTAGTTTGAGATAAAGCATAGGGGTGAAACCTGACACCCTTATTTCTTCCACGTGCTGACGTGCGCTCAAGCCTTTAGTTTAAATTAGGCATGCAACAAATGGGGCATCATTGGCACTTAGCGTACGCCAAATGTGGTCCAGTTTAATGCAGTGATTCTATCATACTTTCCCTTCCTTTCCTTCTATCGGTGACTTTCCTCTACAATCGGTGATATGACCTTTACACGTGCCACGCGCGGTGGTACCACACCCATTAGAACGCTCCATACCGAAACCAAGAACAAATAATGGACCTATCAAATGGTGAAAACCAAATCTCAACCGGAGCAGTTGTTGCAAAGTTACTAGCTTCCAAAAAATGTATGTACGGCCGTGTCGGGCCGGGACAAATGTACATTTATATAGTAAGTTGACGAGAAACGTCACGGACGCTTCGCGCCCGCACGGTAACAATAAAGAGGACATTGCGTAAACCTTGCAAAAAATATAATTATGCCACACATTATAAAATATATAATTTTCGTTCATTCGAACAGGCATAAACTATCACAGAAACTACGCGGGAAACGGCATGGAAGTTACACGAAAGTCATGTTACCAATATCATTATCACATTGTTGTGAGTACCTATCTTTTTTTGCGTCCTTGAAGCTCTTCAGTCTCCATGCATTTTACCTATTTCATAAATTAACTGTTTCCAGTTATTACTTGTTTTGTTAAAAAATGACACGTTTAGTGAACGATACGCTTTCAAAACTAAATAAAATGCGCATAAGGTTACAGGCGGTTACAAAATTTATTTCGCTGCGGATACCGATTTGATCGGTTGTGGTTTTGAGCCCTACGGTTACGGGCAGTTACGGATTCGATCCCCACGGTTACGGGCGGTTGCAGTTGCCATTGTTTTCACCATGCACACCTCTGACGCAGAGGCACGAATGTAACACAGCACAACACGGTGAAAAGCTGAGACACGCAATGAGAGCAGCTGCACAGCGCAGCCGAAGGCCGTACTCTGTAATGCACCACAGCACAACACGGTGAAAAGGTGAGACACGCAATGAGAGCAGCTGTACAGCGCAACCGAAGGCCGTACTCTGTAATGCACCATAGCACAACACAAACCGCAGCTTCCAAATCCGTCTCCGATATGTTATCAATGCCGTCCCGGCCGTCTCATCACTCACCAATGAGCGTGTCCAGACACCGGTGCTCGGGTCTGACCGAGTGGTGGATCTGCCTCTTTTTCCCCAGCAGCCGCCTGAGGACGGTGACGGCTGCCGACAGCGGACCGTCGACCACCAGGCGGCGCTGCAGTAGTGCCAGCAGAGGGAGCACCGCAGACAGCTGGGACCTTTTCCGCACCGACAGGAAGTCATGAGCTGCGCACAGTGGAAGGAAGTGAAGTCATGGCCTGCACATAGCAGAAGGAAGGGAAGTCATGGCCTGCACACAGCGGAAGGAAGGGAAGTCATGGCCTGTACACAGCGGAAGGAAGGGAAGTCATGGCCTGCACACAGCGGAAGGAAGGGAAGTCATGACCTGCACACAGCGGAAGGAAGGGAAGTCATGGCCTGCACACAGCGGAAGGAAGGGAAGTCATGGCCTGCACACAGAAGAAGGAAGGGAAGTCATGGCCTGCACACAGCGGAAGGAAGGGAAGTCATGGCCTGCACACAGTGGAGGGTAGTGCCACAGATGAACTGCGGTGCCTCGAACCATGGTCTGTGCTCAGCCGTGTTTTGAGTCATGGCCTGTAAATGGTCATGATGTGCAAGGTCATGGTGCTATCGAGTGCACAGTGCACACACATGTGGCTGGGAAGAAGCGCAGATTGGATATCCCAACACAGCGTGACAGAGCTGAGACTGGCCTGAACACAAACACAAACGAGAGTGATGATACTACGTCAGGGCAGTTAAGCTAACGTGAAGCTAACGTGAAGCTAACGTGAAGGACTGTCAGATTATAGGCGCGATCTACTCACCACTGACGAACTTGAAAGCGTCGTCGACGTGATCCGAGCGCAGAAACGCCTCCAGTATGGCGAGACGCAGCTCGAACGGCTCGCAGTGCTCCGAGCCGGCTGGCTGTAGCGTAGAGTCCGGTCAGACACGGGCAAACAGGTCAGACATGTTTGGTTTGGCTGTTAACTTTTGGTTGGTGTTGTACGCAAAACCAACTGGATTATTTTGTTCAAGTGTTCACAGGCATGGGCTACACAAATGCATTATAAATTTCACCCGCATATTTAGCCTTTTACAGCGCAACAACCCATTAGTAGCGGCAGTGTGACATAAAAGGGGATGAAGTCTCTCGACCTGAAACTGCTCAAACTCCAGTTAGTCACGGCCGTCCCCCAGTAACTCCGCTGCTAGTCCCCATTCACACAGAGACGTGTCATCACTGACCGGGACAGCGACGTCCAGGCTGACGCAGCAGGACAGCATGGCGGCGGCCACCCGGTACGCGTCCAGCCAGGCGGCGGCGGCCCGCGCGCGCAGCAGCACACTGATACCGAGGGAGTGGACGGCGCGCAACTCGGGTACGGGCAGCGGGCCGCCGGCTGGAGGGTAGAGACGAGACGTCCGCTTACAGATCAGATAGCACACGATGAGGAGGCAGCGAGGCACCGCCAGCACGAACAGAACGGGACGGCACGGCACTAACATGAGATACGGAACAGGAGAGCTGAAAGAAGGGCAGTCAAACAAACCAACGGACGTGTAAGCTGTCGGCGGATAACAGACTGATGCAGGACAAAATATACCCAAACACGAAAACCACCTGCATGGACGGCAACATCAAAATGCATAGCATTTATACTGCACGAAACGGGCCGACGAGAAGCAACAGCCTCAACATGTTCAGTAACCAAACATTACGCAAGACAACTGGCAGCTGCCGACGCAAATCTTTCAGCAACAGCAGAAAAACGACCCGCTTAAACCAGCTGACCAATGGTTGCCGCGTCGAGCCAGCGTGCTCCGCGGACCGCTAGCGGTACTCACCTGTCAGTTCAGCACAGAGCCGCTGGAACAGGGCAGCCGCCTCCTCTGGGAAGGCGGTGAGCGAGGCCAGCACCGGAGCCAGCGCCGCCAGCGTTCCGGCCGCTGCCGCCTTCTTTAGCTCGGCAGCCAGACTGGTGATGGGCGGAGGCGCCGCCGCCTCCACCGTCTCTGCCTCCGCCGCCTTTGCCCCCGCCGCCTCTGCCCCCGCCGCCTCTGCCCTCGCCGCCTCTGACACGGTCGCCGTCCGGGCGGCAAGCCGCTCCTGTCGGCGGCGAACGTTTTGCAGTTGCCGCTCGTCCAGGGCGAGCTCGAGCCCGGCTCGCCCCGGTTCACCGAGTGCCGACGCGCCAGCTGCAGCTGCCTTCGGTGGCGACTCAAACTCGAAGCTGAGCCAACGCTGTGGCAGGATTGGTGCCGACTCGGGTCGAGACGAGTCCGTCACCGCCAGCTCCCGCGGCAGTGGTAGAACCGGCTCTGAGAGTGTTGATGCAAGCTCGTCTTGTTCCAATTCAGCCATTGAGCAGTCGAGTGGCGTTTGATTAGCCACCTGCGTTGCCTCCTGATTGGCTGAAGAGACCTGAGATGACTCTTGATTGGTCCAAGAAAACTCTGACTTGACATTAACCAGAGAGCACTGGAAGAGCTTCGGAAACGGCAGTGGTAGAACCGGCTCTGAGAGTGTTGATGCAAGCTCGTCTTGTTCCAGTTCAGCCATTAAGCAGTCGAGTGGCGTTTGATTAGCCACCTGCGTTGCCTCCGGATTGGCTGAAGAGACCTGAGATGACTCTTGATTGGCCCAAGAAGACTCGGACTTGACATTAACCGGAGAGCACTGGAAGGGCTTCGGATACGGCAGTGGTAGAACCGGCTCTGAGAGTGTTGATGCAAGCTCGTCTTGTTCCAGTTCAGCCATTAAGCAGTCGAGTGGCGTTTGATTCGCCACCTGCGTTGCCTCCGGATTGGCTGAAGAGACCTGCAATGACTCTTGATTGGCCCAAGAAGACTCGGTCTTGACATTAACCGGAGAGCACTGGAAGGGCTTCGGATAACCAATGGAAGACTGAGGTAGCTCAACGTTGCCCTTCGACTGGTCCAAGTTCGACAGCGGCGGCTGAGGCGTCCCCAAATCCGTCGTAGAAAACTTCGACTCCGACTCGGCTGGAGAGAACTGTGGCGAATCTGGACGGGCCATCGCCGACAGGATAGGCAGCGGTATAGCCACTAGCACGCCATCTGGCAGCGGGAAGTTGAGCAGAGGTTGTATGTGCTTGGCCGGTTGGTCGGGGATAGAGTGGCTACGAAGCTGCCGACTGGGCCCAGGGACCGGCAGCGAGTCTCCCGCCGACAGCTGCTTCGTTATGTTGTCTACCAGCGGGGTCAGGCCCTGCCGTCTCAGCTGTGAGATGTAGCACTCCCTGTGTAGGCACACGGGTACATACCATGTTAATAAGGCCCACTGTGGCCATCGTAGCTCCCCACACATGTGATTAACTAATAACGTACGATAAAAACGAAACAAACAGCAAGCGGAATATCTCGGCTTGAAATCATGTATGCGAGGCGTGATAAGTGCGTGTAGTGATTGTAGAGTAAATGGACGTGTTGTATGCGTAGTGTGTGGTGAGCGGTATACAGCATGTGAGCGAGGTATACACCGTTCAGTGCACTGTATATATGTACAGTGTACGATACGCTGTGTTCAGTGAGCGGTGTACATCACAACACACCTCCCATGAGGCCGGACGGCGGTCAGCCGGTGCGGGTATATGACGGCAGAACACCGTGTCCAGTGAGC